>PVIH01004053.1:0-147757 GCA_004025045.1 Sigmodon hispidus | reverse complement strand
TGGTATTCTTCTCCTTCTTCTATTCCTATTATTCTCAAATTAGGTCTTTTCATGGTGTCCCAGATTTCCTGAACATTTTGAGTTATGGCTTTTTTAGTTTTACTATTTTCTTTGACTGATATATCTATTTGAGCTACTGAGTCTTCCACTTCAGAGATTCTATCTTCCATCTCTCGAACTCTGTTTGTTATGCTTGTATCTGTAGTTCCAGCTTTTTTCTTCAGGTTTTCTATTTCCATTTTTGCCTCATTTTGCGCCTTTTTTATTGTTTCTATTTCAGCTTTTATTTCAGCTTTTAGTTCCTGGCATGTTTCTTTCATAGATTTGTTCATCTCTTCCAATTTTTTGTTTGTATTTTCTTTTATTTCTTTAAGGCTTTTTTTTTTATATCTTCTTTTAGAGCTTCGATGATCATCAAAAAGGAATTTTTGGTATTGCTTCCTTCTGTTTCCTCTTCATTGCTCAGTTCAGGTCTTGTATTTGTAAGATCGCCACCCTCTTCTGGAGTTACCATGTTGTCCTTTGTATTATTATGTAATTTTTTGCACTGACGTTTGCCCATGTCTTCAGTGGTTCACGATTAGATGGGTCCTGGTCAGTTGTGGCACTCAGGTTTGTGTGCCTCCTGTCACCTCTCTGGTCAGGGTCTGATTCTGTCTTTCAGAGACCCCTGCAGTTGTTGGTTCACTCAGTTCGAGGTCGTGGTGGGTAGCCATGCAAATTCCCTCAGCAGGAGCTGTGGGTGTGGTGACGGGCAGAGTTTACCTGCCCCTGCTCCAGCGTGTGCTGGGACTCTGCAGACAGCACTTGGTCCCGGAAGTGGAACTGGAAGCAATCAGAGCTCAACTCTCCCTCCCAGGCTGGGATAGAGGCACTGAGGCCTGGTGTCCCCTCCTCACCTCTGGGCGGGTTCTGAATCTGCCCTTCAGAGACCCCTGTAGTTGGTTCACTCAGTTCGAGGTCGTGGCAGGGAGCCATGCAAATTCCCTCAGCAGGAGCTGTGGATGTGGTCAGGGGCAGAGTTTACCTGCCCCTGCTCCAGAGTGCGCTGGGATTCTGTAGACAGCACTCGGTCCCGGGAGCGGAACCGGAAGCAATCGACAGTGATGGTTCTTGAAGGTGGTTGCAGAAATGCTTGCAAGGACCAATATAGTATTGTAAATTGGAATGATAGCGATTTTAGGAAGACAGTAGCAATATTGAAGTTCACAGAAGCATCAGTAATATAATGTAGGCAAAATGGCAGGATTGGCAAATGGACATTACAGTATAAACAATGCTTTTGACTATGGCTCTAAAGGACATGTTTGATTAGCCTGGCTAGGTCAGATTCTCCAGAAATCTGAAGAAACAGCTTGGATAGTAAGAGGCAAAGTCCTATATTTGTCAGAAGAAGGTTGTCACACAAATCTGTGGTAATGTAAAAGTCCTCTTCAAAGTAAAACACAGACAATTCTGCCTTATGAATGTGTCAGTGGCCTGATAATGGATTGGACTGGGGCGTAGGAGCTGAGGAGGGTAATGACACATACCCCTGAAGAAATGCCTACACAGATAAAGGCAAGAAATACACCTTGGCTTTCCTTCTTCAGTAGCAACCTTCCAGCATCATGAAAGCTAATCAGTGTAGATAAAGCTTCCAGGTGCAGACCAGTTTGATTTCCCCCATATTCTATGGCTTAAGTATAGAGTATCTTCAAAAATAAGGCCTTACCTTCAAGTTCTGGAGAGTAACCAAGCGTATCGGCAATAGCCTGTAATACTTGTGGGTCTATGGGATCCCAACCATTCAAAGACAGGCAAACAATTCCCAGTATACTGAGAATTTTATTTGTCAGCATGTGATGTCTAGTTAAGGTTCTGTCCCCTCACTGTAAGGTATTCCACCATGAAAAAGCACACCAATTTGTTGTCTAGTGTTTAATGGTCATCCCAGAAAACATACATAAGGTAACATTATCTGGACTGAGAAGGTTATATTTAAAAATGTATATGTATACATATACATTTATGCATTTAATAACATTCAATTGAAAACAGAGGCCATTATTTTGAAGGAGAGTGAAGAAGAGCATATGAAAGGATTTGGAGAGAGGAAAGAGAAAGGAGAAATGTATATTAATCTTTAAACACTATTTTATATAAGTGTATACATATATTTTAGGAAGTTTATCTACTAGTAGGTTTTCATATAGATTTTTCAAAATATCTTTATATTCCCTGTTCTACCTTGCCTTCCTATCCCTTCCCCATTTAACTTTTCCTGGTCTATTATTCTCTTTTAAAACCTTATACTACTGAGTTCTATCTTTCCTTCTTGGAAAGACCCAAGCCCTAGTGGCATCTTATTAAATGTCAGACTCCTCTTTGGGTATTCTAAACACACCATTCATTATCTGAAGTCTCAAAGCCGAGAGAAAAACAAACAAACAAAAGCAAACCAAAAAATAAAAAAAACCTTACAACAACCATGTGACATTCTCATTTTGAGTCTGGTTTAACTCATATCAGGTAAAAGTTTCTAGCACTATGACTTTATCTCTGAATTTCATAATTTTATTTTTCTTAATGGATCAACAATATCCCATTGTGTAAGTATACCATATTTTCCTTATTTATTGATCCATTGATGAGATTTAGAATGTTTCATTTAAGCTGGGCTATTGTAAATAGAGCAGACCAGTTTGATTTCCCCCATATTCTGATAATATACTTGCTCATTCATAATCATGAATGAGCAAGTATATCTATAGTAAGATGTAGAGTCCTCTGGGAGCATGCCCAAGAGTGGTATAGCTGGATAATATGCTGTCTCCTCTGATTCAGTCTATGTGTCCATCTCTGAAGAAGGAAACTATGTTGACTCAGTCAGTTCTGGTGTCTCTAGGCAGTTCTTTATAGGATAAAACACTTTTCCAGAAATATAATTTCTTCAAGGGTCAAGCTTTTTTTTTTTGTCTGGAAGGGGAGTTTGCCAGCATATGAGCCTGTGACTCAATTCCTGAAAATACACACCCATCCTTTCAAACACGTTTCTAAGAAGAGGTAGCAGACAGCCAGGAGCCAGGACAAGGATTTGAACAATTAGCTTTCTCAGCTTTGTAGAAACATGACAATTGTGTACCATCCCACAAAAATGAAAGAGATTTGCTCTGGATACTCTGACTCACTATTTTTGAAACTCATTTCACCTTAGCATGTTGGCATATTGTAAATGCCTCCAGTGCTATAGCCCTAGGGACAGCAAATAAAAATTCACTTCAAGAAGTTTTCATCCAATCATTCTTCAGGTAAAGTCCCTGATCCCCCTCTTTCAGCATGCTCAGCACCCTGTCCTGAGAAGTCTGAGTTTATTAGACATCTATTGTAACTGACATATTGTTGCAGTGGGGGTAAATAGATGCATTAGACAGATGATCTCAATTGGCCTTCTTCCAAAAGATTTTTTTTAAGAAGAGACAGCTGAAATTCATTCACATTTACAATTAGTAAAACTCTCTTTCATTACTGAAATGCTTGCTGAAACAGCATCCACATCAGGGTGACAAATCCCGTTATCATGCTTTCTGTAATTGTCTCCCCAAAAGATGCCTATTGAGTGCATTGTCTGGGTTTGTGTATGAGACTGACAATCAAGCTCCAGGCAGAGGGTAGAGGGGCATATGCAGTCTGCTCCCAAATGTGTGTGTGTGTGGAGAGAGAGAGAGGAGATTGTGTATATTTTTGTGTGGTGGTGATGGTGGTTCAGTGGGGAAAACTGAGAATCTGGAAACATGAAGGCACTCCATGTCTACTAACAAGATCAGTCACCGGACATTAGTAGGATTCTAATGTTACTCTCCCTTAGTTTTTATTTTTTTTTTTCCTGTTTCTCTCTGCAAGAAACAGCAGGTGTGGTTTGGTTTGTCAGCCTCTTACTGGGGGAAATGAAGGAGGGGGAGATTATTTTTTTAATTGAGCAGTTAGCAGCTGAACTCACAGGGCTCACAATAGAACCGTGATGAAGGGCAAAGAGAACAGAGTGCAGGGATTATCCCTTAAGAGTCTTGTGAAGTGAATGCTTTTCTGAAGGGGCAGGAAAGAAGCTGCATGCTTTGGGCCTCATAGCTCTTCTTGGCCAATGTTGATAGAGAGAACTCAGAAGGCCCCTCCCCCAGCCTTACTGACGATATTTCCCTGTGCAGGAATGAAGAACTAGGTGAGACTGTCACCCATGAGAGGAAAGATAGGGAAAAGCAGGAGTGATGGAAAGGGTAGAAGGTCGATTCAGGTCCCTTAACATGAATAGAAATATTTTTAATGATTAAATATTATATATATCACATGTAATTTTTTTAAAATTAATGATTACATAAGGAAATTTTTCAAACATTTTTTTTCTGCATGGTAATTTCTGAGTAGACATTCTCTCTTCCCTGCAAACTCACACTCCGAGTACCCTGCCCTGTGTTCTCAGTCTCAATTCATAGTATTTATGCTAATAGTCACTCAGAATAAATAGTCTCTCTACCTGCTTTCTATTTCTTGAAACTGTTTCTTGTTTAATATCTAATTAAAAGGCACGAGTCCCTCACTTAAGTAAATATGTGTGTGTTGCTGTTACATATAACTCAGTTTAATTATATGTCAAGATGTATGCATCCCTCAGCACCCTTGAAAGCCCACACTATCCCTTAATTTCTCCTCTCAATCAAGTTTCTTCTGGAAATAGGAATCTGAACTTTCCATCTTTCTACTTACTCAGACCCCACTCACTTCAGTTCCTGGGAACTCTCTAACTAAGCTCCTCCTTAGCAACGGATCACTGATCCATTGTAAATGAAAACTTCAGTGCTGCCAGGCCGCAAACTGACTGCTCCATAGCATCTCACAACTAGAGTTACGTCATGACTTCACCTCCTCTGTCACTGCCCTTTTCTGAGCAGGACAGGAAATGCTCCTGGTGCTTAGTCATTCCAGAAATGAAAACCTTTTTAATAACCAAATAAAGACTTCAAAAGTCTCTTCCATAGTCAGATTCTGTGCTTCTATGAAATATTACTAGCATACTGATCAAGGTATCTGATTAGAAGGTTTCCCAGGTTTCTGTGTGGCCTGAGACAAGGCTTCTCTTCAGCCTCACTTCTTCTTCTTCCTCATTTATCTGCTCCTCTGCCCTTCTCTCTGTCAAAACAAACTTGGAGACAAGTCTCTTTCTGTAAATATGAAAAGAAGTAGTGGCCTTTCCCAATGGCTTGTACAGATTACCTTACACATAAAAGGTATGTAACATATGGATGTACCTTATATGTACATCCATATCTTGTATGTCAAATATTACCAGAGGCTGAAGACACCCAAATCATTTCATCATATCAAGACTCTGTCTTCAGTTAGATGTAAGTACATTAATAAATTAGATACATGTTTATATACATATGTACAAATTTCCTTCATGCACATATGCACCAGGATGTTCAATTCCTAAGAGAGCTCTATGCTGCTCCTGTTCCTCCTCGGTGAGCCTCATTATGGGCACCAAAATATCCATGCACTTCTTTTTCTTTTTGTAAGCATATATCATGCAGTCTGACTTCTACTACCCCTTCTTTTGGCCTACGTTTACAGATGTACACAGTGTCCCACCATCTGCTTCCCTGAACTCTGTGATGCTTCCTAACCCTGACATTTTCCTAAATTGCCCCTCATATCTTTCCAGAGCTAGTTGTCTTTTCAAATGACAGAGCGGTTATATTTCTCCCAAGAGGCTCAGTCTGAGGTGGGAATGTCTATATGCTGTGAACATCATTCTTTAGATAAAGGAACTGCTTCGACCCTCGACAGGCATCATAGAAGTAAGCAGAGAAATTGGAACCTAGGTAGAAGGAGGATGGAGTTAGGAGAGACTTGATCTAGCTGCCAAGGAAGAAGCATATAGGAATATAGGTGAGCCATGAGCCACAGCCATGTGGCAGAACAGATTAATGAAATGGGTTGATTTAAGATGAAACACATGCTCGCAATATGCCTGAGACATTGACCAAATAGGATGAAATTAATATAAGCATCTGAGTCATTTTGGGGGTCAAAAGAAGCCGTGGGCAGGCCTGGACCTCTGGCCTGGATGGGGCCAGAATACTCTTATTACACAGTCCACCTCTCAATTCTACTTTTCTTCATATTTTTTTTCTCTCAGAGCTCCAACCATTATGGAATACTTCCAGGAACACTACTGTGCTCTCTAAGTCATTTCTCACATAACATGCACCATCGTCTGTAATGTCCACTTGAAAAAAGCTTGCTTTTTAGACCTCAGTCCAGAGCTGATCTGCTAATGTCACTTTATCCCTCATCAGTAAGAAGAGGCCATCTTTCAAATTGGCAGTGCAGCTTTAGGGGATGTGACTCGTGGAATGGCTCATTTTTATTTGGCCACACAGTGATCTTGCTTCTCTAATATTCCATGGTATCGCTGAACATCATAGGGGAAATCCTCTCATTTCCCAGGAAACATGGTATTCCCTACAATAGCTAAATCTAAAAAGCAGATTGGCAATACAACAATCAACTCTCCAATGGATTTAAACTCTGTCCAAACAGTTATTGAGAGTTGTAGAGGACACTGGAGTCATATTGTGAATGTATACCCAGTTTGGCTTGGGAGAGGAGAAGGAGACAAAGGGAAGAAAGAAGCCCATCATTTCTCGTTTATTTCATCCATAAGGGAAATAAATATGCTTGGTTCTTTGTTTTATTTTATATGAGAGTTTCCCCAAAAGCTGTCTTCATGAGGAAAAGTTGGATGTGAGAGGTCATTGTGCCCTGCAGTAAAGTACCAGTTACTATATTATGGTTATGTGTGTGGGCACATTGCCTGCACTGGTCTGTCTGTGCACTATTTGCATGCCCAGTTCTCTCTGAGGCATAGAAGTAGTTGGATCCCCTATGACTATAGTTACAGCTAGTTGTAAGCTGCTGAGCTGCCATGTGGGGGATGGGAATCAAACCCAGGTCCTCTAGAGAAGCACTGCTCTTAACTACTGATCCACATCTCTAACCAACAAATGTGTCTCAGGATTGCGTTTAATGTAGTCCCTCCTTTCAGTAGAAGTAAAGATCAAAAGTTAATTGGTCTTCAGCGTTTACACAGTATTTAGCTAAGACAAAATTCAAACAATGACTTTGTTTCTAAAACTTGTGATCTTTCTTCTTTTTTACAGTGAGAATTTATGTCAGGTTTAATTTTTTTATTCTTGAATTATACAAATTAATGTAAAAAAAGAAAGAAATCTAAAGAAATAAACATTTAAAACATGTCACAACTTTTGAGAAAAGTTAAGTTGTACATAGTATTATTCCATTACTGTAAGCCCAATAGTGGGGAGGCTGAGTCAGGACATTTCCAGTTAAAGTCAGTTCCACATATATAGTAGGAATGATGGGGTGGGGATCAGAGAAGATGGAGACGCAAGATAATGAAGATGAAGAGGAGGTGAATGTGGAAGAATAGAGAGAAAATTAAAATCTTCCATATTGAGCATGCCATATATTTCTCTTAAGAGTTATTTGTAAGCACCATAATCAAATATTCTCTGACTCATTCTATGGAGATAGAAACTGTTATATAATTCATAAGAAAACTGTTTAGAAAGCCATCTCATTCATAATCAAGACAATTTCTCTTAGGCTGGCATTTTAGAAAGTAGATAACACACTTCTTTATTTCTTCTTCCTGACTTATTGAATCTCCAGAATTGTCCCTAAAGCCTTCTGTTGTGACTACTGGCACATTCATTTCACCAGCAGTCCAACTGTGACCAGTGATTGCTGACATGGAGTAAGTGGGTACTATGTCCCAGGGTTAATAAGAAGTCGTCTCATGGTATGTTACTTTTTGTAACATTTTTCTCAAGGACCCTAAGCAAGTAAAGAGAAGGGTCCAAATTTCTGCCTTTCAAAAGAGGGACCTTAACCTTCATGCACAACACTAACCATTGTATTTTCTAAACAACAGTGTAGGGTTCCTGTTGCACTAGCTTTATTTGGGAAGACATCAACGAAGAACTTCTCACCCCATGTAGGGTACCAATGCCAGATCAAAGAAACTACTCCCTGAAACTGTAGTTGGGTGACCTAATGGGTAATTAACTTACAGAAGGCCTAATAAATGTCATCTTCCACTTCCCATACCACTTGTACACTGTTGATGGCTGTGGCTAAGATCTTCAAACTTCCCAGCCATGCAGCACCTGGCACTACACAGTTTGTTCGTTTTTATACCATCCAATTTAATTCTAATAATTATTCTGAAAAGTATTTATCATTATCAGCCATTCACAGACAAGGCTCCGAAATGTTGACCTGCTCCCAGTCATGTGTGATAGCTCTCAGAGTTGAGATTTTCACCCCAGATCGTCTGCCTTTATTATAAAATCATGTTTATAATTATATTCATGACAGCTCATAATATATTTCCTGATGATAAAACTATGTAAATGTCTTCATCTGGTTTTACTGAAGATAAACTTAACCTCATCTTAATGGTGATGGCAAATAGTTTATACTGAAACAAGATTTTTAGCTATTTTATGACTTGACATCTTAAGAGTTTGCCAGAGACTCCCAGGCATTAAGGAAAAGACTAATTGCACTTTGAATGTGCCTAGTGACTGTTTAGGTTTGATAAGCAATGTTAGAGTGCAGAGGATTATGAATCTTTAATCTGATAAACAGCTTGGTAACCAGAAACTGAATCCAAGAAGCTTATCTTGAATTGCACTCTGGCCTGTGATGCACTGCTCCATATATCTGTGTGTATGCAAATGAAAGTATGTATATGCACATATATTTATATCTATACACATATGTATTTATATATACATAGTAATATATAAATATAGATGCCACTTCCTAAATACCAAAACATGAAATCTGAATGAGTTCTGTTACTATGTGGAGTGTGAGGAGTGTGACTCAGATCATCTACTGAAATGTTATACATGTGATACACAAGACAAAATTAACATCACTGAGCTCATTTTTTAAAAACTAAGAGAATAAAACCAAGACTTCCAATTGAAAGTCACCCAACATGAGGGTTTGCTTTCTTTTCAGACACTTTTTTTTCATCAGACTGACCATTTTTATTCATGACAATAGCCTTGTGATTACCAAATACATTGACAAAAGCAATTCTAGGAAGAATGGAATTGTTTTGGTTCATGCTTCCAGAGTATAGTCAGTCATTGCAGCAGGATCTTGAGGCAGCTGGTCACATGACATCTGGTGAGAAGTGTAGGGAGATGTATACTGATACTTGAAACCCTTTTTATTCTGATTTCACCTCAGTCCATGGAATAGTAGCACCCCATAGTCAAAGTGTGTCTCCCTGTCTCAGAAAACCTATTCTAAATAGTCCCTCACAGTCATGCCCCTGAGGTTTTTCATGTAGGTGATTCTACATTCTGTGTCAAGTCTCTAGTTAATGTTAACCATCATAAGATTCAAGTCTTACCAGTGAGTGTTTCTAGAGTCTGTGAAAATGCTTCAAAAACAGGTGAGGCACTTACCTGCTTTGCTGTTTGCCACCTGCCCTGTCTGAACTTGGAATCCACTTGTACCAAAGCTATGCACTCAACACTAGCTGCCTACCGGAAGAATCACCAGTGAGACTTGTATAAGAAATGCTGAGCTGTGCTTCTGCACCCAGCTCCCCAATGCTCTAGGTACGTTTTCCTTTGGGATCTCCTCTCTCAGAACGGTGTTGAATATAAGTATCTCTACCCTTCACTTCACAAGATAAAAATTAGGGGAACAACTTGGCTGAGCCAGGATTTCAAGCAACAATTCTGCTTTCACAGTCTACTTTGACTTGCCCATCATATTGTAGAAAAAAATTTGACTCTGAGAGTCCCATATTTGATTCATTTACCAATGACAAGAAAAAAGTAACTTCACAGTTAGAAATGTTAGTCAGTACCATCACAATGGATATTGGTATGGAGGTTACTCAAAACTTAAATAGAACTTTTGGATTTTTCTCCTGGTTATACATCTGAAAGGATCTAAATTAGCATGCCACAGAGATACTTGAATATCCATGTTTATTTAAAAAAAATCTGTTCACATTGGCCGATTTATGAAATAAGCCCAGGTACCCATATAAAGATGAATGAATATAATATGCCTAGTGGAGTTTGCTCATTCACAAAGAGAAGTGAAATTATATTATTTGCTGGAAAGTAGCTATAACTGGATATCATCATTTTAAATAAAATAAAACAGACTCAGAAGAACAATCACTGCAAGTTTTCTCACATCTATAAAATTTAGATTTTTTTTTTTAAAGACAGGAAAGAAGGAAGGGACCTGTTTGGTAAGGAGGGTCCAATTGGGGTAGAAGGGGAGAAAAAGAGGGTAATGAGGTATGTGTGAACAGGATGAAAGCATACTACTGCATTAGTCAGAGTGTAGAGTTCTCTAGGGGAACAGAACTGATAATATGTATATTTATATATTTACATATATGATTGATTTAGAGTGTCTTCTAGACTGTGACTAATCCAGCAATAGCTGTCTCTTCGTTGAAAAATTCAAGAATCAAATAGCTGTTTCACCCAGAAAACTGGATGTTCTAACTGGTTTTCAGTATATGTTGGAATCCCAAGGGAGAAAGTGGGCTCTAACACCAGTGAAGGAACAGAACACATGAACTTATCCAGGAGAGTAGGGCAAGCATGCAAAACACAAACTATTTATTCTTCCATGTCCTTTTATAAAGGCTGCCACCAGAAGGTGTGGCCCAAATTAAAGTGGGTCTTCTCGTCTCAAGTGGTTCAATAGAGAAAAAATTTCACAGGACTCATTTTGATTAATACCAGATGTAGTCACATTGACAACCAAGACTAGCCAACCCAACTATATACTACTCTGAAATGGCATGGTGAAACTCATTATCTTGTACAGTAATATATGCTAATAAAACAAGCAAATTTAGACAAGTCTGTGAACTTTGTTTCCCCTAATTTTGACTTTATGTAAGATGAGATTTTATTTACAGAGTAAATTTTGTACCAGTGTGATTTTGCAAAGAAAGTCTACATTTGTTATTTTATTAACCTTAAGAAACTGTGACTGTAGCCATAACTTCCTGGTACCTTTCTTCACTAAAACAAATCTTAAGATAGTTTGACAAGTTCCTATTATGAGTCCTTTGAAATTTGTTGTGAAAATACACAACAGGAATCTATTTTTCAATTTTTTCAAGGTCTTTCCTAAGAAATTGAAGAGGAGCACATTGCTCAATTTTCTGCCTTTGCCTTGTGTTTATGCTTCTGAGTTTTATAATGAGGATTTAGTGTAGGATCACTCTTTCCCTAACATGGTTATTTCAATAGTTAAGATGTACAGTGCTCAGTCATTCCTGCAATGATAGTCTAAATGAAACATCCCAGCTCTTCACAGAACACAGGCTCTGGAAAGTGTTGGTTTTTTAAAAGTTGCTCCTTTCTGTGGCATGCATGAGGCACTTAATATGTATCATATGTTATTGTTTGAATATGAAAGTTCTCTAGAGGCTCCTGTGTTGGAGCACTTGGTTCACATCTGTTGGAGCTGTCAAATGAGTCTGTGGAAACTCTAGGAGGTGGGGCCTGAAGTGGGTCATTAGGGTGTGCCTTTGAAGGCTATGTCTGCTCTGGATCCATTCAGTGCCTTCTGTATTCCATTTGTGGCAAGTTAAACATCCTTTACACTACAAGCTCCAGAGCTCTGAATGAAGTGGACCAGCCAGCCTGCCTTTCCTGCCATGACGAACTGAATGTACAGAGATCATGAGCATAAATATACCTCTCTTCCTTTAAGCCATTTCTATCAGACATTTTATATCAGTAATGAGGAAAGTAATTAACATGCCAGATATTACTCAGGTATGCTGCTCATGAATTCCGTGAGTCTTTGTAAACACAAGGTAAGTATTTTATCATCCTCAGCTAAGAAAACAAAAGTGGAGGAAGGTAAGTGAGTACAATGAATGATCCAGTAAAACATTAAATATATTGCAAACTTAAATGAAAGCAAACCTATTTTCCAGTTCTACATAGAGTGGCTAAGATAACCAATCTCCTTTGTGAAAGAGAACAAAATTGGGCTAAATAACATTCTCAAGATGACAAATTTAGGAAGTACCAATGACAAATAAAATAAAATAAAATAAAGACGGTTCCTGTGATGTGACAGTACAATCTATTTCCAACCACTGTTATGAACTGCCTCTTAGCCACCCAGAGATGGTAAGGTCACTGAGAGCTACTGGTTCCAAATAGCTGTTTTTACCTAGAGGTAAATTGCTACACCAATTCACTATACCAAATATTTTAGTGAGAAGCCTCATGGGAAGGGTGCTGTCTATATTAATGAACATTAAATCCAAGTAATTTGGTACAGTGACCATGAGATATATCTAAAAGAAGAAAATCACTGTATAGGGAGAGGTAATCTCAGAGGGAGGGTATGCTGGTGGGAACCAGTCATCTACCAGGTGCCAAAGTATCCAGAGATTCATATAGGGCCCAACAACAGTTAGCATCCCTGGCTAGCTTAAAGACAGTGAATAAATTCCCCACTCTTTCTACCATAAACCCGTCAGTAGGGGTTTATATATCAAGACTCATGAGCTCTATTGTAGCTGCAATGTGTACAGTTGTTCATATCTCATGGATTTCTTTGGTTTGGGTTTTAAGTGGGAAGAAACTTTAAGACTTCCATTTTTTTTAATAAGTGTACATTAATTGTGATCCAGTCTTTCTTGTGGATTCTGATTATTCCTACCCAATATAAACCCAGGCAATGTTTATGATGATCTATCAATCCATAAATCAGCAGACATGTTCTACTACTACATTAAATTACACAGTGCCCTGGAGCAATATACCTGCTCTTTGTCAGCCACTTCCAACTGCCACCAACGTCTATGGGTTTACGACTTCTAATGAACTGCTATTTGGGAGGAGGAATAAAATGAAAAACAAGAGGGAGTGTGTTGCATGAATTCTGGTTCTAGGGAAAGAAACTCAGAGCTAGATATCTGAGAAAGGCTGACATATCAAAATGGGGGGGGGCAGTGCTGTGGAATATTTCTTTTGTACACTATAAAGTTTGTTGCTCCTATTGGTTTAATAAAACGCTGATTGGTTAGTAACTAGGCAAAAAGTAATAGAATAGGGGCAACTAGACTAGGAGAATTCTGGGAAGAGGAAAGGCAGATCAAAAGTCACCTGCCAGGGCAAAAGAAGCAAGATGAGAATGCTTCACTAAAGCAAAGGTGGCTAACCTTAGAAAAGAATTATGGCTTAATTTAAATATAAGAGTTTTAGAGTGATAAGCCTGAACTACTGTGCTAGTAGTTACTATAATATTAAGCCCTGAAGTCAGCTATTTTATGGGTATTTATGAGTATGAGGATAGGAAAGAAATATCTGACTACAAATGATACTCCAGCATGGTGCATAAATTTCCTTATAAACCCCAAGAAAGCTTTACAAAAGTTTTAGAATATAAAATCAAAGTGAAAAGTAGCTTCAAAGTTGTGTCTCTCACATGGACCATGGTATAGAGTGGTGTGCAGGCTTGAGCTACATCACAGCAGGTTGGCGGCTTGAGTCTTCTGTGGGGTCCCAAGTCTCACAGGAGCCTTGGTACAAGCACAAGCTACATATAACAAATTGAGATTTCTGCTCATGCAAACAAAAGGGAACGAAGTCGCGTAAGGCTTCTTGTTACCAGCATTTTCTAGGGTGCCCTTTATTTGCTGGTGGTAAGCAGAGGCACAGCTTCTTTAAGAGAGGCTTCTTGACTCACTATTAGTGGCAAACATGACAAGTCTCTTTTAAGAGGCCCTGTTTCCAAACACTTAAATGAGCAGTGCTCTGCCTGGTGGCAGTGTGGACCCTAAAATTCCCCAGAGATGAGGTGGTAAATGTCACTCTTTCTAGTACCTCTGCCATAAAGCTAAGCTCTCACAGACCAATAATCTGGGTAGAACTAGCTACTACAGCCTAGGCTTTCATCCTAGCCATGCCTTTTAGAAGATTAAAAGTGTGATGAGGAAAAAGAGAGATATACATTGAAGACAGATTCACACACACACACACACACACACACACACACACACACACACACACACACCTCTAAAGGCTTACAGTGTATTTAAAAATGTACGTAGACTTTGGAGAGAAAAGGCCCTGGCACACAAGGGCCTATATGAATCTCTTCATGCCTACATTTTGGTTGGGTTTGTTTCTTTTGATTTCCACTATCTTCTCCTGCTTTTTCTAATGATGACTATACTTTAGCTACAGCTGTCCCTCTAGAAGCTGGAACACACCACACTTGTTTCCCCTCTGCAATTTCTCTACCTGTTCCCTCTCCCTGGAGACATTGCACAGTTATTATCATTCACAACTTTATTCAAATGATGACTTAGAACACACCTCCCAGGACACCCTACCAGCTGAAAAGCAGAATCTTTCCTTTCACCAATAACTCTATATTTATTTTGATTAATATTTATATTACTAGAAGAATTTTTATTGTTGTATTTCCTGTTTCTCCTATTAGGATGTAAGTACTGCAAAGAGAGGAAACTTGTTTTATATCTGCCATACAGATAGAGAGATAATGAAGTTTAGACACACAGAGTCAGAAAGAGCATATGTATGCCTATCTGATAGCACCCTTTTTCAGAGACGGGGGAACAATTTGTTTGTTTGTTTACACTAAATATCTGACTCTCTCCAGAAAAAAACTGAGTTAATCATATCTGCTGAGAGACTATTTTTTTTTTCTTTGTTTTTCATTGTGTACATTGAAGCAAGCAGGTCAATAACCAAATGCAAAGATTAAAAGCCAACAGCTCTTTCACAAGGTTTTAGTTAAGAGTGTTTGTCTATTTTTGTCCAATAGAGTTTACACAACCACTCCTGTGGTGATGTGTTACATATTTAATAAAACCTGGACTATCAAGAGAATTCAATGGCACACACCTTTAATCCCAGCACAAAAAAGCCTACATCCTTAATCCCATAACTTCAGAGACAGAACTTTCTGTGATTCTCTGAGTTCAAGACTCTCTACCAAATAAAATAGTTCCCGCATTTAATCCGAACCTAGATAAGATACAGCTGGTGAGAAGGATATTTAAGGTAGTGTAAAAAACCAACAAAACAAAATAACCAAGACCAAAGCTAGAAACACTGTAGTGTTTCCTCTCTCTGATATTTCAGCCTTTCCCCAATATATCTAGCTCTGAGTTTCTTTCATTACAACCAAAATTTGTGCGACACTTGGCATCCAACTTTGGGGCACAAATCCCCCCTCCCAAAAAAATAAAAAAAGCCACTTGTCAGCCAGAGCAACACGTGACTGGAGGAGTAATTACCAGCTGGCTAGGCTTACTGTTCTGAGTTAGCCTCCAGTTTTAGGCAGAACAGCCACAGATGTTTCCATTTCACTTTCATCTGGATAAGTTTTTCAGATAGTGGCCTCTTTCTCTGGGTGGGTTGCTGGTTTTTTCCCTCATTTCATACCCCTCCTTTGGCTGCTATCACACTAGGTAGCTGCCCCACTTCACAGTCATTTGAATAGTCACTGAACCTAGACTTGTGAGTACACTGAATATTTTTTTAAAAGGGGGGAGTTTATTTAAGGCAATGGAGGGTGCTTGGTCTTTCTGTGATCTTTCTCTAGAAGATTTGATATTGGAATCAGTAAAGCAAATAATAAATAAAGTAGATGGAATTAGAGTCATACTGTTTATAATGAATATTTTTTGTTTGACTTTTGTTTTAGCATTGAAGTAGTCATTTAGTGAGAATGCCAAGAAAAAAGTCTTAGAAATATTTGTTAAGAAAGAACACAAAGATATTCAAACCCAAACAGAGGAATATAAATTCCAATCTCAGCAATGACATCTAAAATTATACAAAACAGCCTAAGGTTATAAGATGGCTAACATTAATATATCCAGTAGCCTTAAAGAAATAACAATTATAAACATAATACACATGTTAGTTGGGCTCCAGTACACATGTTAGAATTAAGACAAGTAAAAGAAGCAATTGTGACATATGGGATACACTCACCATTTGTAAAAACAATTGTTAAATTGCTGGTCCTCATGTAACTGGATGACCCTTAACAACTGGTCAGATATGGTTAGTGCTGTTTTGGAAGCTGAGCCACTTTTACAGTGAAAATCATGGTGGAAGAAGGAGGCTAAAATAATAGAACAAAGAAGCAGAGCCAGAGGCATAAAAGTCTCCCAAGACCAACTTCTTGGGGAAGGAGAATATGTTGATATTAAAATGCAATCTTATACAATGATCATACTCTGAATTTATGCCACATGGCAGCACTAAATGCTTAAGATTGAATTGAAGAAATAAGAAAGAAAACAAAATCCTTCACAAAAATAATTCAAAGCCCAAAAGAAACTTTTTGCAGAGATCATCTATAGCAGTAAATAGAATGGTACCAGATTCAGCAAGGTGAATAATAATTGAATCACTGGCTTTTGAGAATGATAGTATACAATGTAAAAAAAAAATAATAAGACCATTAAAAGCAAGGACAGCACCCTTAGAGGATTGTATTTGTGACACAATTAATGTAGAGCCTTATGTCAGAGATGATAACTGGGTAGGAGAGGTTATTTCTAGAGATATAAGAAAACATTCAAATGTTAAATGCTATAATTGTAGGAGATAAGGGAACATAAAAAGAAATTGTAATCAAGGCATTCCCAGAAACAGTGCCTTTGTCAAGAATAATCTCAAGAGAATACTCCTCCCTTCTGGAGTATGCAGGAGGTATAAAAAAGGTAGACATGGGACTAATAAATGCAGGTCAACAAGGAAAAGACAAGGTAACATTCTGCCTTTGGAAAATGCTCTAAGGGGCTTTCAAAAGTCCCCATATCCAATTCAGTGCAATCTTACTCTGCCATTGTAGAGAAAACACCTTCCCAAAATAATTTAAAAAATTAAAACCTATTTTAAAATGACATATTTGGTAAACATCTATTAATAAACAATGGCCCAAATTAAAAGTACAAATAAATTGTGTTATTATTGAAGGTTTATTGGACACAGGGGCAGATGTATCAATAATTTCACTAGAGCCATGGCATCCAAGTTGGCACCTTCAGGAAGTAAATGTTTATTTTCTGGAAACTGGATCATTAACCGAGGTAAGACAGAATGCAAAATGGCTTGAGAATATAGGACCAGAAGAACAGAGAGGAATGTTAAAGTCATATGTAGCTAACATTGCTATAAATTTATGGGGTTGAGATTTATACAACAATGAAACATGCAAAATATTCTTTCAAACATAGAAATAATCCATAACTAACACATATTTCTGTGATAAATATTAGAAGGTATGAGAAACAGTCACAAACCATTCAGGCTGTACAGAAACAAGGCACAACAGCTGCTGATCTTTCTAAGACACCACAGCACTACCTTTAAAATGGCTAACAGATAATCCTATATGGATTAGTCACTGGCCTTTAACAAAAGAGAAATGTCAGGCCTTAGAGAAACTGGTACAGGAGCAGTTAAATTCTCAAAATATTAAAGAATAAACCAGTACTTGGAATTCTTCTATATTTGTTATTTAAAAGAAATCTGAAAAATGGAGAATGATAACAGATCTAAGAGTCATAAACAAGATGATTCAACTAATGAGCTCTCTATAATCTGGAAATCCTTTGTCTTCTCTGGTACTTAAAGAATGGGATGTCATAGAAATTGACTTAAAAAGCTCTGAACAGCATGACCCTGTGGTACCCTGGGCAGAGTGGGAGTCAGGCAGCTTCAGACAGTGAGGATCCCATGGCCTGACCAGAGTAAGAAATTGTGAAGACTGCATGTCCAGAACAGATATGAGAGACACAACCCTTGTAGCCACAACAGACTAAGATTCCACTAAGACCTGACTAAGAGTGATCAAGGAAGCAATGGGCAGATGTCAGTGCAAGAATACATATAACAATATAAAGAACAACAAGGCAACACCAGAAGCTGATGTCTCTACAATACCAAGAATCAAACAGAGCAATGAAGAGGAAACAAAAGGAAACAACAATACAAACACCCTTATGAAGATTATAGAAGCCTTAAAAGAGATTATGAAAAAGTCCCATAAAGAAATAGAAGATAAAAACAAATAAAAATTGAAAGAGATAAACAAATCCTTGAAAGAAAACCAAGAAAGAGAAATCCAACAAATGAAAGAATATTGCCAGGAACTAAAGATTGAAACAGAAACAATAAAGAATGCACAAAACAAAGCAAAGGAAGAAATAGGGAATCTACAGAAATGATCTGTAACTACAGATACAAGCATAAGCAACAGAATCCAAGAGATGGAAGACACAATCTCTGGAGTGGAAGACTCAATAGTGGAAATAGATAAATCACTTAAAGAAAGAACCAAAACAAAAAAAGCAGTAACACAAAACATTCAGAAAATTTGGGACACCATGAAAAGACCAAACCTGAGAATAATAGGAATAGAAGAAGGAGAAGAATACTAGCTCAAGGACACAGATAATGTATTCAATAAAATCATAAAAGAAAACTTTTCCAACCTAAAGAAGGAAATGCCTATAAATATACAATAAGCTTACAGAACATCAAATAGATTAGACCCCCACGAAAAGTCAGCTTGCCATATAATAATTAAGCCACAAATCATACAGAACAAAGAAAAAATATTAAGAGCCACAAAGGAAAAGGGCCAACTTACCTATAAAGGCATACTCATCAGAATAATGCCAGACTATTCAATGTAAACAATGAAAGCAAGATGATTCTGGTCAGAAGTTATACCGACACTAAAAGAGCATGTCTGCTAACAGAGACTACTATGCCCAGCAAAACTATTAATTACCACAGGTAAAGTAAGCAAGATATTTCATGACAAAGACAAGTTGTAACAATACCTATACACAAATCCAGCACTACAGAAAGCACTTGAGGAAAAACTACAAAATAAGTAACTCAGATACACCCATTAAGCCACAAGTAATCAATAATCCCACAGAAGAAAAATACTAAGAAAGGAAATGCACACAAACTATCTCCAAAATTAGCATCAATTGACTTAATTCACCTATAAAAAGACACATTCTAATACAATGGATACAAAAACAAAAGCCAACCTTCTGTTGTATAGAAGAAACACACTTCAACTCCAAAGATAAACACAGGCTCAGAGTAAAAGGATGTGAAAAGACTTCTCAATCAAATGGCCCCAAGAAATAATCTGGTGTTGCTATCCTAATATCCAACAAAGTAGACTTCAAGCTAAAATCAATCAAAAGAGACCAGGACAGACATTACTTATTTGTCTCAGGAAAATTTGATCAAGATAAGATCTCAATCCTGAATATTTATGCCCCTAAAATAAGGGTACCTACATATGTAATAAAAGACACTACAAAAGCTTAAGCCGCACATCAAATTATCGTGGTATGAATCTGCCATGAAATATGTTTTAAATGAGGTTTATTTTGTGAGAATCACTTATAAAACAGAGAAGGTTTTAAAAAACGGTAAAGGGGTAATGTTGCAGCACACCGGAGCGTTTCTAACAAAAGCTCCTCACCTACATGCCACACCTCTGAGCACCCGCGCCGCCAGTCAGAACCACGAACCACCCAGAAGCTGCGTCATCAGTCTGAAAACCCGTGCAACTGGTCCAGAACTCTCGAGAGAGGTCCAGGCCCTGCTCAAGAAAATGCCGGCTTCCTGTCCTAGTCCTCTCTCTCAGAGGTCTACTTTTAAAACCCTTTCCAGTTGACCACGCCCCGCTCGGCTCCAGCCCTCTGACGTGATCCATTCACATATATAGTTCTTGATTTCCTACTACATCAAATATCACACTCTAATAGTGGGAGAGTTCAATACCCCACTTTCACACTTGGATAGGTCAACCAGACAAAGACTCAACAGAGAAATGAGGGACCTAACATGTTATGATGCAAACAGACTTTATATTTATGGAAGCTTCCATCCAAACACAAAAAAATATACTTATTTCTCAGCACCTCATGAAACTTTCTCTAAAATTGACCACATAATTGGTCATAAAGCAAATATCAATAGATAAAAAAAAATAGGAATAACCCCTTGTACCATATCAGACCATCATGACCTAAAGTTAGAATTCAACAATAACAAAAATCACAGAAAACTTACAAACTCATGGAACTGAACATCTCTACACTGAACCACCTCTGAGTCAGGGAAAAAGTTAAGAAAGAAATCAAAGACTTTCTAGAATTTAATGAAAATGAATCCACAGCATACCCAAACTTATGGGACACAATGAAAGCAGTGTTAAGAGAAAAATTCATAGCATTAGATGCCTATATGAAAAATCAAGAGAAAGTTCACACAAGAGACCTAACAACTCAGCTGAAGGCTTTAGAACAATTAGAAGCAAGCTCACCTAGAAGGAGTAGACTGCAGGAAATAATCAAACTTAGGGCTGAAATCAGTACAATTAAAACAAAGAGAACAATACAAAAAAATCAATGAATCAAAAAGTTGGTTCTTGGAGAAAGTCAACAAGATAGACAAAATTATTTAAACTAACCAAAAGACAGAGAGATAGTTTTCAAATTAACAGAACCAGAAATGAAAACGGGAACTACAGACCAATCACCCTCATGAATATTGATGCAAAAATACTCAACAAAATTCTGGCAAACTAATTACAACAACATATAAAAAAAGTCATCCACCAGGAACAAATAGGCTTCATCCCTGAAATACAGGGATGGTTCAATATACAAAAAACTATAAATGTCATCCATCATATAAACAAATTGAAGGAAAAAAACCACATAATCATCTCCTTAGATGCTGAAAAAGCCTTTGACAAAGTTCAACACTCCTTTAAGATAAAAGTCCTGGAGAGATCAAAAATACAGAGAAAATTCCCAAGTATAATGAAGGTGATTTACAAGAAGTCCATAGCCAACATCAAACTAAATAGAGAGAAACTCAAAGCAATCAGGAACTAGACAAGGCTGTTCCCTCTCCCATTATCTATTCAATATAGTTCTTGATTTTTAGCCAAAGCAATAAGAGAATGAGTTGTATGTTTCTGGCCTGGAGTTTCTGGGCCTGGACCAGAGGTTTGGTCCCATTCTCTGCCTAGCTTTGCCTCAAATAATCACACACAGGCATATATTATTTTTATGCTGATTTACCTAGGGCCCAGGCATATAACTTGCTAGCTCCTTCACCTGAACTCAGCCCGTCTTATTCAGCTGCATGGCTCGGCCCCTTTTCTCCTGCATTCCCTTTTCTTATAGTAGCACTCAGCTTCTTTCCTCTATGTCTGCTGCCTTCTCCTCATCATGTCTGAGGCGGCTCTCTCTGGTGGCTCTCTGGCATCTGTCTGGTGTCTGTGTCTACTCAGAGAAGTTCCAGAAATTTCTTAGACCGGCAGCCCTGCCCATACTTCCTTTTTGCCTTTGGCCAATCAGCTTTTTATTAAACTCATAAGTGGAACAAATATTTACATTACCAGCATAATCCCACTTCAAGAACAAAAGGAAATTAAAGGGATACAAATTGGAAAAGAAGTGAAACTATCTCTACTTGCATATGATATGATTGTATACATAAGTGATCCACAAAGTCCTACCAGGAAACTTCTATAGCTGATAAATTCCTTCAGCAATGTAGCAGGATATAAGAATAATTTTTAAAAAATCAGCAGCTCTCCTATACACTAAAGACAAACAGGCTGAAAAAGAAATAAGGGAAACATCACACTTTATAATAGCTACAAATAGCATTAAATACCTTGGTGTGACTACAACTAAAAAAACAACAGATCTGTTTGACAGAAACTTTAAATTACTGAAGAAAGAAATTAAAGAGGATATCAGAAAATGGAAAAGTCTCCCATGCTCCTGGATAGGTAGGATCAACATAGTAAAAATGACAATCTTACCAAAGGCAATCTACAGATTCAATGCACTTCCCATCAAAATCCCAATACAATTTTTTATAGACCTTGAAAGAACAATACTGAATTTTATTTGGAATAATAGGAATGCCAGAATTGCCAAAACAATTTTGCTCAACAAAAGAACCTCAGGAGGCATCACAATCCCTGACTTCAAGTTATACCATAGAGCTACAGTAATAAAAACAGCCTGGTGCTGACATAAAAATAGACTTGTGGATCAATGGAATTGAGTTAAAGATGCAGACATTAACCCACACACCTATGAATACATGATTTTTGATGAAGAGATAAAAAATATTCAATGGAAAAAAGATAGTATCTTCAATAAATTATTTTGGCATACCTGGATGACAGTATGTAGAAAAATGCAAATAGATCCAAGCCTATCACCCTTCACAAAACTCAAATCCAAGTGGATCAAAGATTTCAGCATAAACCCAGCCACACTGAACTTGATAGAAAAGAAAGTGGGAAATACCCCCCAAGGCATTGGCACTGGTGAAGACTTCCTAAATATAACACCAGTAGCACAGACACTAAGTGTTAGATTTTTGCGTGAATGGAATCTCAACACTGGGAGTACCACCCGAGAGTTTATTAAAGCAGCAGCAGAGATAGGGGCAGAAGGGAGCAGAGAGAGAAGAAGAGGGGCGGGGACTTGTGTGAGCCCTTTCTTTAAAAGGGTGGATGGGCCCATGTTTGCATCGCCACACCCAGGGGCATGATTGACACTGTTACATTCCAGGTCAATGCAAGCTTTGGAAATCCTTACATTCTACCCTTTGATATATATATAAAAAGCTGGGTTTATGGCAAGGGAGAAGGGAGCATGGTCATCGTGGTGGTCTTTGTTACTTCCTGCTGACACAAGGATGGAGAGGTCTTTACCTCATCTTGCTGGCAGAATTGAAGGATTTGGATCATAGGGCTGTGAAGTTTGTTTCCTGGAGCTCGAAAAAAATATGGGTTAGTGATAGAGCTTTGGGAATGACTAAGAGGAAAGGAGTTTGGAAGTAAACCTTGAGTTAGCTGGGTATATGAATGGTTCTTTTCTTTTGCTAAGGGATTCTATTGTCTGCAGTGATAGAGCATTGGGAGTGACAGGCTAAGGGGAAAGGAGGGAAG
Organism: Sigmodon hispidus; assembly: GCA_004025045.1. Lineage (NCBI taxonomy): Eukaryota > Metazoa > Chordata > Mammalia > Rodentia > Cricetidae > Sigmodon > Sigmodon hispidus. The sequence continues at coordinate 124,600 of PVIH01004053.1, read as the reverse complement.
AAAGAAACTTGGAAGTAAACCTTGAGCTAGCAGCATTGTGTGAATAGTTCCTTTCTTCTGCTAAGGGATTCTATTGTCTGCTGCCTGCATGTTAATGTCTACAGATCCTTGCTAGGTCTGGTAAAGAGAAAGGATTAAAGCTTCCTGTATTTTGCCTACCTGGACTCCTGCAGGGGCAAGGGGGGTGGGGAATGGTCTTTGTTTTACCTGCAATGCATCCTCATTGAGTGGCTGCTTCAACTGCAGAGTTGAATGATCCTTTGTTTACCTAGGTTTCCAAGCAGACTGCATGGGGCCCTTTGTTTACCATCTTGGCTTCTGCTCTGGCTGGCTGCAAAGGAAGCTTGGAGCTGTTTTTGGTTTTTTTTTTTTTTTTAAGATTTTTGGGTCTCTTGTCTGGCTATTTTGAGAAGGGAGGATAAAAGGTTTAAGATTAGACAAATGAATCCAATGTGGGAAGCTTTCAAGTTTAGCTGCTGTAGGAGTTGTCAGAATTACTCTATATGGTCCCGTCTACTTTGGAGTGAGGGGAGAAGGCAGGTGATAGAGGAGGGGAGGAAGCAGATTGTCAGGAAGGTAGAACTTACAGGCTGATTGGACAGTAAAAGGAGCAGAGGAACAGTTGGAGCAGCTGGCGATGCTGGGTTTAGGCAAATGTGATCACTAAATGAAATGAAAGCTCCCACTTTTACTAAGAAATCTCTTTTCATTAAAGCTGTTGGACAACTTGGCATAACTAAAAATGACTGAGTAATAGGAATTCCTCTAACAATGAAATTAAGCAACAGTGTCTGATAAGGTCACATGGATTTTCCTCCTACCCTGACAATTGTAAGGTCTGAAAGAAAGAGTGCACCCTAATGCTCCTGCAGAACTGAGAATGCAGCTCTAGTGTCCACCAGGAAAGAAATGGTCCAGCCAGAAACTCCAATATCCACCTGAGGCTCTCTCTGCATACTAAGAGGGCCTGGGCACTATCATTCATCCTTGGCCAGTCCCAGTACATTATGCACCTCATCCAAGCTTACTGTGTCCCCACCCTTTGATGTAGGGCAGTAGCTGCCTGGCCATTGGTGTCCATAACACCTAGGACAAGGTCTGGATGGCCTCCGTGGATCTGAGCATGAGCGACAATAATGGCCTATGTGGCCACAGCAGAAACAAGCACTGGAATGCTTTTCTGAGTGCTTTTGTCTGTTATCCCTAGGAGGCAGTTCTGGAGGGGCTGGCCTGATTGCCTCCACCAGCAGGAGGTATTTCTCCGGCTGAATTCTCTCATCTCTCCAGTGGTACACCTTGAATGCAAGCACCAAAATGTCTGCTTGTGGAGTTAATGGGCCCCTCTCAAGAGATTTAAGCTTGGCCATTATGTCTGGGTAGCTTTGATTAAAGAAATGGGTCATAAGAAGCTGTCTTCCCTCAGTGCTCTCTGGATCCAAATTTGTCAACTGCAAGAGCGCATTTGTAAGGCGCTCTAGAAACTGGGACGGATTTTCCTGTTTATCTTGAATCACCTCCTGAAGTTTCTCAAAATTGACTGGCTTCAGGGCAGCCCTAAGCAAACCCACCAGCAAGCAGGTCACAAAATTGTCCCTGGCTACAATTCCCCTTTGTGTATTATAATTCCAATGTGGATCTGCATCTGGAACAGCCTCACCTCCTGGGGGGTGTGCTAAATTTGTTTGATGAACCTCATCTGCATGTAGTCTTGCCTCTTCCCAAACTCGCCTGTGCTCCTCAGGTAGAAGATTATTGGTGAAAATTGTATGTATATCGTGAAAGGTGAGGTCATAAGATTGGGTTAAGTACTGAAATTCTTTTATAAAGGCAGTAGAATTTAAACTGTAAGAGCCTAACTTCTTTGCAACCTGTAAGAGTTCAGACAAAGGGAAGAGAGTTTATACTTTAACTATCCCATCTATGCCCACAACTTCCCGAAGAGGTAGAATTGGATCAGCATCCTTAGAGGCTTGAGAGCAGGTGATAGGCGGAGAGGAAGGGGCAGTAGGAGTACGTTGAGGTCTAAAGGGTGGAGGGCCATTTGCAAGATCCAGCGGAAGATGAGAATCATCAGGGTCTGAGGAAGTGGCTAACAGCAGGTGAGCAGGAGAACTTAGGTGGGAAGGAAGAGCTTAAGTAAGAGAAAGCTTGTATATAGGGGAATTCTTTTAACTCTTTTAATCTGCCTGGTTGCTGGCAATAATTAGATAATTCCCGTAAAATACCGGGATCCAGGGTGCCATTAGGTGGCCACTTTAGATTATTGCCTAGGGGATGTCCAGGCCATTTCTTTGTACAATAACAGATCAGCTTGGTAGTATCTAAATAGGGCATAAGGTTAAGAGGTCTCAACGCCTCTAGCATGTACCCTAAGGGTGAAGATGGAGATATGGATTTTGCTGGCTTATTTCCCATGCCGAAACTTAAGGGGAATATGGAACCAGCAAGCGAGAGTCATCACCCCTGCAAACTGAGTCCACAAGAAGCGGGCCCACAGCTGACTAGCTCATCAGCAGACACATGTAGGCCACTTGGACAGTACCCCAACTCAACCACACATATCTCAAAAGCCCCATCAGGCAGAAGAGAGAGCGCCAGGACATTACAAACACCCACACACAGCAAGATAAAGTGGACTCGTCAGTCCCCAAAATCACGCAACCACAACTGTTCGTGGTGTTGCTGGTAAAAAAAAAAAAAAAAAAAAAAAAACGCCCACAAAAGGTGCCAGTGTAATTCCAACAGGTGCAGGTCCGTGGATGAAACCGTAGTGCAGGGAAAATTAGCCAGGAGTGTTTGCCAACAAAAAGGAACAAATCACGACCAAATGAAGATTGGGAAGCGTGATCCTCCATGGAACTAGTTTGCGTTTACACTGACCGAGATGGGAACTCACCAATCAATGCCAGTGGTGTGCGAGTACGGTCCGCGACAAGGCAGATGGAAGGTGGTCTCTGGTGGAGGGTCGAACAGGGGTCCCCAGCACCTATGTGAGGTGACACCAATGTTAGCTTTTTCCACATGCCGCGTGAATGGAATCTTAACACCGGGGGTACCACATGAGAGTTTATTACAGCAGCAGAGATGGGGCAGAAGGGAGGAGAGAGAGAAGACTCGTGTGAGCCCTTTCTTTAAAAGAGTGGGTGGGCCCATGTTTGCATCGCCACACCCAGGGGCATGATTGACACTGTTACATTCCAGGTGAATGCAAGCTTTGGAAATCCTTACACTGAGAACAACCATCAATAAGTAGGATCTCCTGAAACTGAGAAGTTTCTGTAAGGCAAAGGACACAGGCATTAAAATAAAATGAGAGCCTACAGAATGAGAAAAGATTTTCACCAACCATACAAGTGACAGAGGACTGATCTCTAAAATATATAGAGAATTCAAGAAACTAGAGCCCAAAACCCTGAATAACCCAATAAAAAAAATGGGTTCAGAAATAAAAAAGGAATTCTCAGCAGAAGAATTACAAATGGCTGAAAGGCACTTGAAAAAATGCTCAACATCTTTAGCCATCAGAGAAATGCAAATCAAAACAACTTTGAGATATCACCTTACACCTGTCAGAATGGCAATGATCAAAAACACAGATGACATCCTATGCTGGAGAGAATATGGAGCAAGGCAAACACTCCTCCATTGTTGATGGGAGTGTAAACTTGTTCAGCCACTCTGGAATGCAGTATGGAGGTTTCTCAGAAAACTGGGAATCACTCATCCCGAGGATCCAGCAATACCACTACTGGGTGTATACCCTAAAGATGCACATTCATACCCCAAAAGCATTATCTAAACTATGTTCATAGCAGCATAATTCATAATAGCAAGAACCTGGAAACAACCTAAATGCCCCTCAACTGAAGAATGGATTAACAAACTGTGGTACATCTATACAATGGAGTACGACTCAGATTTAAGAAAAAATGATATACTAAAATTCTTAGGCAAATGGATGGACTTGGAGAATATCCTCCTGAGCGAGGTCTCACAAACCCAGAAGGATAAGCAAGGGATGCACTCACTCATTAGTGGCCTTTAAGCAAAAACATTGTTTTTCATTGAAAAATGATGGGTGAGTAAAGTGATTAAAACACACACACACACAAAACGAAACAAAACTTCTGGTTTGACTAGAAAGGGTTGTTTAGCAGAAATTTGTGGTAGCTATAGTGTATTCGTGGGCATTAGCTGTGACCTACTGTGCTTATTTTTTTATCTGTAGCTGAGCCTAACCTGCCCTGAGGAGCTTTGTATTAAATTTTTTATATTTTATGTATTTTAGAGACAAGAGAAGTTTTATTACTGCATAGTTTTTTCTGAATGTTTTGCTTTTTTATATAGTTTGATATTGATTTTCAAAAAACAATAAAAAAAAGTGATTGTGTTAAATGACTGTTTCTTCACTATACCTCTACAAGATCAGGATAAGAAAAATTTTGCCTTTCCATTGCCCACTTATAATAATGTTTTGTCTGTAAAGAGATATTGATGGAAGGTTCTCCCACAGAGAACATTAAATGACCCCTCTCTGACAATATTACAATATTTTATATAACAGTCATTAGAAGTGATATGTAAGCAATTTCCCATTTACCACTACATAAATAGTATCTTATTGACTGACTCCAATATCAATACTTTAGAAAGAATGTTTGAAGAACAATAATAACAACAACAAAAATGCCTGCTCAGTGATTAAAAAGTGCTCCTGAAAAAAATACAAAGAATAGATTCTATTAATTATTTAGGTTATAAAATAGGTCTACAAAAAATAGACCACAATATATGCAAATTAGAAGAGATAGATTGTGAACTCATAAAGATTTCCAAAGATTGCTAGGAGACATGTCCAATATATAGCTCACTATTGGGATAAAAAAAGATTATGAACTAGATAATTTGCTCAAAACCTTAAATGGTAACAAGGACTTAAATAGTCGAAGAGAATTATCACCTGAGGCTGAGAATGAATTGACTTTGTTAGAAAAGAGATTATAGGGTGCACATGTGGATCATGTGAATCCAGACCTTAATTCCATTCTGATTATTTTATCCTCTAAGTATTTCTTTATAGGAATTTTAAAGCAAATTAAAAATATTAAATAGGAGTGGATATTTTTACCACATAAACTTTTTACCACATACCAGTGAAAAAATGTATTAAAAACATACATAGAAAGCATTTCTGGTTTTATTTTTAAAAGAAATTTAAAACTTCATCAATTGACAGTAATGGACCAAGCAGAAAGTGTCATACCATAATTGAACAATTATAAGCAGAAAGTAAGTCTTGACAAAAAGCTTCTAGTAATTTTTTGGGGGAGAAATTAACAACTGATATCCCCAAAGTAAAAGAATTCAATGTATAAATGGTACTAACTGGATTCTTCCTTGTGTTGTATGGGATACACCAATTTCTAGAGCTCCTATGTTTTATACGGATGCAAACTAATCATGAAAGGAAGGTTACAAATTAAAAAATCTAAGTAAAGTGGTTCAAAGCTCTTATAATTCTGTCAAAAATCAGAATTATATGCTATTATGATGGCATTAACAAATTTTACAGAACCTCAATATAGTCACTGGCTCTCAGTATGCAGAAAGAGTTCTTTCACACATCTAAACTGCTGACTTAATCTTGATGAGCTAACTTTGTTATATATTCTGTTATAAGAAATAATCAAGAATAGGAATCATCTCTTATATATAATACACACCTGATCCCATAGGGGTCTGCCAGGCTGTCCAGCACAAGGTAATGATGAAACTGATAAATTATTAATAAGAAATGTGCTCAGGGCTTCAGAATTTCATAGAAAACATTACATCAATAGCAAAGGTTTAAATAAGCCAAATAAATTGTAAACTGATGTCCTTCCTGTTCCTTTTATAACTAAAGTCTATTACCAGAAGGGAGTATTCCTAAAGGTATACATAAAAATGAAATTTGACAGATGAATGTGTTTAATTTTACAGAATTTGGAAAATTAAAATATGTATATCATATAATACATACAATTTCAGAATTTCCATGACCAACTGCTTTGATTTTAGAGAAGGCTGACTCTATAATCACACACATGCTAGAAATTATGGCCATGCTTTGAATACCTGTACAAATTAAGACTGACAATGCTCCATCATGTAAAATGCTTCCTAGTAAAACAAAACAGTTATTTTGTTTATTATAATAGAAAGCATGTTACAGAAATACCACACAATCCTATAGGGCAAGCAGTCATAGAATGATCAAATTGAACTCTAAAGGAGATGCTAAATAAATAGAAAGTGGTAATAAAGCCACCCAGAAATAGCCTACATAATGCTTTATTAGCTTTGTATTTTCTCAATGCCAATGAAAAAAGAACAACAGTTGCAGAAAGACATTGAAATATAAAAAGCAAAACAAAATAAAAAATTTCTCTGAGTTATCTGTTTAAAGCTATGTTTACACAAAGCCAGAGCTATTTACCATGAAAGTGAAAAGTGAAACAATATTGTTCTTAGATAAAACTGTGAAAACTAAGGATCCTTCAAAGACTTCTTGTGTAATTCCATCAAGTTCACTTCTCTTCTTTAAATGCCAGTAGCTCGAGATTTCACCTACTGGCCCTTTCAGTCATGCGTGTAACACTGCCTATGGGAAAGGATGCTCCATAAGACTCGGAATTATGATAGCCCTCAACCTGGTTTTCTAAATCAATTGTCTACATTTAGACTAATATATTGTCCACTGTGTCTTCAAAAAGAGATTTGTTCCAACAACCACTTAGATAGCAAATTAGCAAGCTAGCATGTGTCTTCCTAGCCAGTTGCCATCATTATTTCACTCCCTAACTTAATTAGCCTGTAACTCTGACTTTATTTTAGTTACGTAGTGAAAACTTCATGCTGACTTCAGTCAGTTTTCTTGGGTTGGAGCATCAAGGACTTTGTCTTGCTCTCAGCTGGATTTTTCATTCTCATGTCCTCTCTACTTAAGGTTTTAAGTCCAGTTTAGTAGCAAAATAATACAGTTGTTTGTTTGCTTGTTTCAGGCTCAAACTGCCAGTATAACTGAAAGAATTGTTTCTTGAACATTGGGACATTTCAAGAGGACATCATCTTCATCAACTGGCCTATGTATAGCACTAGAATGGCTGAAAAAAAAAATGAGCAGCTTGGGTTTAGCTGGTACTAGCAGTTTTATTATATCTAAGTGTCAGGTCACACTAAGCTCCTATGCATAATATCTACTTATATGTTCAGAACAGTTCTGTGACATGATTATAATTATTTCTATTTGACAAATAAGGTAACCTTAAGTCACATGCCCAGAAGCACATAGCTAAAAAGTGATACAAAGCAAGCTGGTTCAATGCCAATACTCATCTTCTTAATGGTATCATACTGCTACATAAGCAAATATCCACAATCCCAGACGTGGTATTTTTTAAACAAGGGACCTGGTGGCTCTTTATCAGCATTTTGCCCATGAGGTAACTAACCACTGCAGTGCAAGAGGAATAAATGCAAAACTCTGGTTGGATTGCCTATAAGATTATGGGCAATTTACTGCCTGAAAAGAGTTCTATACAAAGTAACCTTTGGGACAAGGTTTTCAACTGAGAATAAAACCATTAGAAGGCTTGTAGTCCTGGCTGATGGAGAGGAAGTTCAATGTTAATTTGTCATTTCCCTTTGTCTGATATCTAACTGAAGTCACAACCAATAACAGATTGACTATTGCATTCCCCTGACAATTACACATTGTTTCTTTTTCTTACTCTTTTGGATTCTGTTGCAGTATAGAAGCACCCGTACTGTAACATGTTGGGAGGTGAGCTGTCATACAGCAGTTTCTCCTGTTTCTCCCACTTCATTTTGCTGACACATACTGGAACTGCAGTTTCTATACCATTTCACTGGGCTTGTATGTCCCTTTCTGTACTAATACCCATTGTAAGTCTTATTTCCTTGTGAGAAACCTTGTCATCTTTGCCAAAACCATTTGTCTAGGACTTTCCCTCAGGCTCAAGTCAGTGAATCAGGAAAACACTTTTTTCATGACTTTCATCATTATAAAAATGAGGTTTAGTACAAACTTTTGAAAATACATGAGTTTGTAAAGTAAAAGGAACATTCAAATTTCCACAGCACATTTGACAACCCACTGGATTCCATATACAGGCAACAGAAAATCAAAACAAACCATGGCAAATGTATATATGTATCTGTTCCAATAAAAATTTGATTTGGATATAATTTATTTTGCCTTCTTCACTTAATATTAAATTCTGATTATTTTTCGATTTCTTCATGCCATCCACTACCTGTAGAAATCATACTTAATGGCTATGAATTTGCTTCATAAAGTTACAATTTATTATCCACTATGTCTAGCTATAGAAACAGGCATATTTTATATGATATATTTAGTTGGTACATTTTATATTATTCTGTATCTGGCATTATTGCTACTTTTTTTTTTTACCAGTTTTTGCTATCTCTTTAGTTTTTTTTTTTTTTTGTCTAGGCAAGCACATCTTGTGTGAATAATAATTTTTCTTCTTACCTTATAGTTCATATACTAGATTTCCCATTTTACCACACTGTATAGAGCTTCTAGCATAGTGTTGGCCCATGGTGTTAATAACAGTTATCATGTTTTCTTAGGTTTTGAGCATGGTTCTTTTTTTTTCTTTAGTATGTTTAGGTTGTAGGTTAAATGCATACACTCACACACATCTCTGCAATGTATTTGCTTACATTATAATTTCTGCATTAAAATATAACTTCTACCTCTTATTGGCTATTATCTTAACAATCTACTTCCCCAGTTGAAGCCTCAGTTTCCTGAGCTGTGAAGCAGGGTCAAAATTAGTACTGTTTGTAAGACTCTCCTTAGGATTTCCAAGATGATACATTTAAAGTGAGAATGTAACAGAAACTGTGTAAACATTAGTTTACTCCATTGTTACCATTAGAATCCATTTATCAGTTTCTTCTTCACATTTTCTATGTTTGGTATAACAGATCACAAGAAGACTTCTATATTTCAGTTTATAGACACAATTTGTCACACAGATGGACTATTTGTTCCTTAAAAAAGAGAGAGAGAAAAAAAATCTCAACCTGAGAAGCCTTCTGTCTATGAAATTCTTCCCAGATACTTGGTCATGGACTGAAGGCATGCAGGCCTTACTGTATTAGGATTTTTCAGCACTTTTCATCTTTATCTGGACAATTCAGAATAATTTTTTAAAATTATTTAATTGACCTAGAAGCTATTGCATCAATCAGAAATGAGATTCTTTTCTGCTGCCTTAAAATTTTTACACCCTTTATATTACATTTCTAATATTTCCACTTTCTTGATTTTTTTCTAATTTATTTTAACAGTTGTCAGACATATCACTGTTGATTTAGAAAGTCTTCTCCGAAGTGGGCACAGGAGTACCAGAGCTGTGTGGATCCCCGAGAGTTCCTTTGTGGATTGGCTCTCCCAACCCCACCACTTTATTTTTTAAGCTCTTAAAGGCCTTTGCTGATTTCTATTTTCCCTTGATTGCCTGTCCTGTCCTTCTTCCAGACGCTTGGCTTGGATATCTAACTTGTAATCTTCATTTCTTCTGCCTTTTTATAAAAATATTTAATACTATGAGTAGCCTTCAACCACAAATCTAACTTCAAATTGCTAGACTTGAGGCTTGATAGCTTCAGTATTTTTCTCCTAAAGGTTTTGTTATTGTCATTATGATTCTCCTTCTTTAAATTGTACATTTGCAAGTGTGTTTGTGTATATTTCCAAATATAGCCTTCTTTTAGCTTTTCATGTACCATTCAAATTTCTAACATCACATTGCGGTATAGAAATGTGGTTTTAATGATTCATACATATTCTTTGATATTTCTTAAAATTTACATTTTGGCCTACTACTTGGTAATTTTTTAATAGAATAATACTCCTTATATGCTTGAGATGAATATACATTTCTGATATTGTAGTTATCACCTCCAATAATGTCTATTTCATAAGGCTTATTAAATATGCTTTTCTACTATTTTGAATAATCTCCTATTCTAAAGCCAGCTCAGTGCACATTCTGCTTTGAAGATGTTCTCTGGTCCAACAGTGTCTTCATCTCTCCTTAAGCCAATGCTTGCCCAGTGAGAATTTTCTGTAGCTTCACAATCTCTATCACCCCGAATAGTGTCTACAAAGGAGTGATACATATAATCTAATATTAACTGGTCTCATCTTGAAAATTGGTATTATTGACTATAAAATTATTTTTAGAAGTTTAATTAAATGTAAAGATAAAATATGTCATATGGCTGAGACATTATACATGACTTGAGGGGCTTGTGAGGCCCCAAATCCCCAAAAAGTACATTAATACCCCAGTAATGCTTGAATTATCTTATCTAGAAGACATTGCAATAACACATTGGAAAACAGCTGTTTTCTGTGGGGGGAAATGTTTTTAAACCTTATCATTTTTTAAATTTGTGACTTTTTTGAGCAGTAATTATGCCACTTTATGTTTCTGCCATATTGAATTATTTTGAATAAGAAAAATATTACTCAGAGATTTTAGGAACCACTAGATTTTATCAGTGTGCATCTACCCTGGTCTCCTCTGGATGAGCATGAGCAGACCTCATATGGATGTAAAGGGTGATAGATAAGGAAGAAAACACTGCACGATCCAAGAGACTCTCAAACTCCAACTCAACAAATCATAGAGAAATATAGTGCTAATAGGGAAAAGAGAAACAGGACACAGAGTCAGGGGGACCGGTGCCAGGAAAAAGTCAGCGCAGATGTTGCAGAGTGAATTATATCCCCTAAAACATACATTCATATTATCACAAGCACTGGTCTTTATGAACTTGCTTGGAAATGTTGTGTTTCCAGAAGCTATCCTGGTAAGATGAAGATATAACAGCTAAGGTGGGTGTTAGTTGAATAATGACTGTCCTTTTAGGAGGAGAGAATTTGGACCAGATGCGTATTGACTGTGGAGATATCATGAGAAGTTAAACAGGGGCTTGGACTCATTCTTTGCAAGTCAGGGAAGGCCAGTAGTTTCCAGAAACAATGAGAACCTTGGAAGAGAATAGATTTCTCCTCAGTTCCTCGCACGTGTGTGTGTGTGTGTGTGTGTGTGTGTGTGTGTGTGTGTGTGTGTGTTTAACAACCTTCTGGCCACTGAACCAGTAAGGAGTACACTTCTGAGGTTCAAGGCCTCAGAAGTGGTGATTGGTTAGAGAAACAGGGAAAGCTGATACAGAGGAGAATCAAATTACACAGATGCTTGTGAAGGAACATGGTTGTGAATGACAGACAGAAAGCCCAAGGCTCCCTGCTACCTTTTAAAATAAGATTTTGAGCTGAGTTTAGCCATGTATGCATCAATTCTGAACCTGAGATTCTAATTATTATGCAAACACAAGGCAGGGGACAGAAACTGTAATAATTTTTCATATAGACCAAAGATCACAGATCTAACTTTCAGTGGATAAGCAACCCAGCAATTAACAGACAGTGATCACTAGATTCCCGGGGTTTGGAAGGTTGATGGAGGAGGATTGTCAACTTTAAGGCTAGCCTGGGGTACTCAACCATAGTCTGTTTGGAACTAAGCAATTATAGAACAAAAGTTATGGGAAATGAGTAAGTAAATTGTAAATTGCTATACAGCTTTGTGCTATAAACCAACTATTTAAAGTTAGGCTTGTGGAGCACTTCATTGTATTTACCTTGGTTGCATATTTTTATTTTAATACAGGCAGCACATAACTAGTGAAGCAGAAAAAAAATTGGCAAATGATTCTTGAATGTCTGCATTTTACATATGTGCATACACACACTCACACACAATTCACGCTATATCTCAAAGTATGCATGTTTTAAAATATAGTTACTGGAAAATCATAGCCCAAAATAATGTTGATGAAAATGTTCACACTCACACTCTATAGGGTTCATTGAACAACCCAAATCATACTAAAATTAGTAATGTTGGAGCTAAAGTAACAGTATTGTGTAACTCTAATACAATAATGGCAGCCATTGAAAATGTAAAGAAACTATTGAAGTACTGATAACTTGTAGGAAATGCATGTGACGCCTATGTCCAGGTGGAGACTGATGCTAAGTAGATACCTCCCTGGTGCTAGGGATGCAACAGTGACAGAGTGAAGCCCTTTCTTCCTCTCACACGTCTCCAATATCTCCAACATGTTCTAAAAGTCTGAGTCCTATGGTGTGGTGTGTTTTTCTGTACACTGTTAATTATCATTGGATAATAAAGAAACTGTTTTGGCCTATGGTGAGCCAGCTTATACTCAGGTGGGAAATCCAAGCCTAAATAAAGGGGAAAAAGAGAGAAATCACACGAAGATGCCATCCAACTGCCCAAGAAGCAAGATGTAATGTGAGGTAAGTTAAGCCACAAGCCATGTGGCAAGACATAGATGAATAGAAATGGCTTAAGTTATAAGAGCTAACTGATAATGAGACTAAGCCATAGGCCAAAAACCATGTAATTAATATAAGCCTTTGTGTGATAATTTGGGACTGCTGATCTGTGTTGTATGAGGTTTCTGGCCTGTACTTTCATGCCTAGCCCAGAAGTTTGGATCTGTTCTCAGTCCCACTACTTCTTAGGCCCGAATAATCACAAAGACGCTTATATTAATTTTACACTGATCAGCCTAGGACCCAGGCATATAACTTGCTAACTCTTTACACTTAAACTAACCCATGATTCTTATCCTTTTCATCCATGCAGCCCAGTACCTTCTTTCAGAGCTGCATTTCAGCTTCTTTCTTCTGCATCTGCGGCCGTCTCATCATGGTGTCCCTGTGGCATCTCTCTAGCTTCTCTGTAGTATATCTGCTCTGTTTTTCCTGTTCCCAGAGTTTTTTTAGTCTGGTAGCCTCAATCACACTTCCTGCCTGCCTTTGTCCAATCAGCATTTTTAATAAACTAATAGGTAGGATTATTTACAATATAACAACAGTCCTAGATAAATAAGCAAGGTTAACTTTCAAGTAATTTTACATTATAATTTATATTATTTGTGATATTGTAGTATTATCTTTTAGAATTAAAACATGACAGGCTGTTCTCCTGAATGCTTGCCTGTACAAAAGAGACATATAGATAGATAAATGATAGATAGACAGATAGATAGATAGATGATATATAGGTATATTTATATACATACATACTGTGTGTGTGTGTGTGTGTGTGTGTGTGTGTGTGTGTGTGTGTGTGAAGAAAGAGGAAAGAGGAGGGAGGAAAAGAATCTAAACAACCACACATTGTCCACAATGAAAAACTGTCTTGTACTTTTTTGTGGCCCATTAACCATTTCCCAGTTTTTCAATCATGGTACTTTTGTTTTAGAGATAACCAAGAGCAGTATAATTAGACTTGAGGCATACTCAGTAAGAATGAATTCATACTGTAAATTTACCCAACAGCTTGCAGCTGGAGAGGTCATAGAGCCTAGAGAAAACCCACTACTGCCAATTTTCCCAAACCCATCTAACTGTATTCTAAATACTTGTCATTCTACCCACAGAGAAGTTAACTCTCACCCCTCATCAAGGAAGCTTATTTGTACAACATACAGAGACTATTGTAGAGATCTATTCCTAGTCAAAGTGTAGAAAATGAGTGGGTGCCCAACCCCCACTGACACCTAGAAGACAGCCCTACACATAGGACTTTGTGAGGTTCACAGAGAAGGGATGGGAGGATGATGACAGAAAGCCACAGGACCAGGAAATGTCTGCAAGGTCGGGTCTTCCAGACAGGAAAAAGTAGCTGCTTCAGTGAACTGAACAGCATTATTGCCTAAACAAGACCTATGTGATGGCAATATCAGTTGATCTGCCAGGAGTGATGCAGGAAATTTCACAAGACTCCACCTTTATATTAAGAGCCTTAGGCCACCAATGGCTGCTGAGAGGGAGAATAAAATTTCTCTGGAATGAGCCCTTTGTAGGGGGCTCTAAACATATATACATGCAATGACAAATGGACTGAGTAGGATGTGTGTGTGTGTGTGTGTGTGTGTGTGTGACAGAGAGAGAAACAGAGAGAGAGAATAAAAGAAGAAATCATGGTTTGAGAGGGTGTAGAGGGGACACAGAAAGAATTGAAAAGGGAGAAGTGAAATATAATACAGTACTCATGTATGAATTTCTCAAAGAAACTGAAATAATATTTAAATAAAAGATAGCTATTTCCATTATTTTAACGAAGCAAAGATGTATCACATTGGTTTATGCTGCAGAATATTTCCTTAATTGTGTGAAGGTATGTGACATTTGTTAATGACACATTTGTTTTACTATGTAAAGATGTGTTGCACTTGTTTTGCCTTGCCTGACTAAGGCTCCTGATTGGTCTAGTAAAAAGCTGAATGGCCATAGCTGCTAGGCAGGAGCGGGAAATGTGGGAATGGTGGGCAGAGAGAATAAGTAGGAGGAGAAAATCTAGGTGTGAGAGGAAAAAAAAAGAGAGAACGGGGAAAAAAGAGAGGACATGCTCTGCGCCAGAAGTCAGGCAGCTGCCAGACCAACAAACAAGCGAAGCAGTGGAAGTAGGAGATATATATATATATGGAGAGAGAGAGAGAAGCAAAATGTAGATGAAGAGACAGAGGTTAAGGTATAAGAGCTAAGGGACAAGCATAAGGTAAAGTCGAGCATTCAAACTAAAATGTCTCCATCTCAAAATTTGGGAGCTGGTTGGTAGCCCAACAGGAAAAAGCTTGCTACAATTTTCTCCACGCCCAGAAAGCATGCTTGAGAAACATGATCTAGAACTATCCCCTAAGGCACTCCAAGTACCTACTAGAATAGTCGAACCTGAGTCTTGCAGACACAACAGTGGCAAACCCCTCACTGTGAGAATACAAGCAGCACATCTCCCCATTCTCATCCACTTAGTCTCAGAGAGTTAGAAAACCTGGATGTGATTACATGTGTGATGGTCTCAGCAACTGGGGACGGGGAAGCAGGTGGATTTCAAGTTCAAAACCATCCTGGGCTACACAGAAAGAAATAGTAGAAGGGTCTTCAGTTACATAACATGTCATTCTAAACTATTCTCTCTCTCTCTCTCTCTCTCTCCTCTCTCTCTCTCTCTCTCTCTCTCTCTCTCTCTCTCTCTCTCTCTCTCTCTCTCTCTCTCTCTCTCTCTCATTTATTTCCCCATGGCATGGAAGGAAAAATAGAAGGATGACTTTTCTTCTACTATCAACATTAGTTCCAGGACTTGTAACTGCCCTTGCATTATTTTGGCAGGATTACCCACTAGATAAGGTTCATAGTTTCAGTCACTGGCCCTTGACTAACAATTCTGAGTCCTTCATTAACATTTTCCTTCAGCTGCTGAGCTGTGTTTTCTGAATCTCTGTTTTGGGACCTGCATCTCTAAACTACAGACACAGCAACTGCACTGCAGTCTAATATGAAGATTGTATCCAAGAAGCATACAACAATTCCTTCACTAAGGAAAGAAATGTAGGAAATTTTAGCTACTGTCCTGTCCCCTTTTTTGAGTTTGTAAACATCTTTACCATACAGAAAACAGCACATCAAAATCTGGAGGTTTAAAGCATGTCAGTTTTAGGCAGATGTTTGAGGTAGAATAAAGGACAAGAATCACACTGTAGTTTAAATTTATTTTCTGAAGATTTAATTTTGTGTGTGTGTTTACATGCATGTGCATGTGCGTGTGTGCGCGCGCGCGTGTGTGTGTGTGTGTGTGTGTGTGTGTGTGCATGTGAATGCAGGCGTCCACAAAACCAAAGACTCAGATGCACCTGGAGTTGGAGTACAGGTGATTTTAAGAGGCAGGTCTTAGGACTTATGCTTGGATTTTCATGCTGTACCAACCACTGGATCATCTTTCCAATCAGTCTAATTTTAGCAAATTTTAAGTTCCATGTGTGTTTCTTTGGTTGTGCTTCATTATACATTTTATTCTTAAATTTGTTTGATTCTAAGGTTTTTCCTAGGGAACCTGGGTATGTAAATGAGTCTTATGTAAAAGAGAGCACTCAATGTAGTCCCAGTTCTCTGCTTTAGGGGTGGTATTTCCAAGATGGTGTGCACTCTATGCACTGCTCCTAGAATAGGGATGCTCTGAATGTTTTATTCTTTTTTTCCTGAGACAGGATCTCACTATGTAGCTCTGGCTGTCCTGAAATTTACACTATAGACCAGGCTGGCCTGGAACTCACAGAGATCTGCCTGCCTCTGCCACCGAGTACTGTTAACCCAGGATTAAAGATGTGGACCACTGTGCACTACTGCTGTGTTGTATTCTTAAAGCCAGCACATTAAATTCTCTCCTAGGTAGATTTGGGGGACATTTCCAAATTAGACCTATGGATCATAGTTCAAATCCACCACTTCGTCACTCAATCTAGATCAGCAGTTCTCAGCCTGTGGGTCATGACCCTTATGGGGGTCGAACAACCTTTTCACTGGGGTTGCTTAAGACTATCCCAAATATCAGATGGTTAGGATTTGTAATAGTAGCAAAATTTCAGTTATCAAGTGAAGTAGCAGTGGAAATAATTTTATGGTTGGGGTCAGGAGGACATGAAGAGCTGTATTAAAAGGGGTGCAGCATTTGGAAAACTGAGAAGCACTGTTATATATAAAGATGTATAAATTCAAGCAGCAGACATGAATTTCATTCAACTTCAGCCTGCTCAAAAGAAGTTTATTTCTTTGTAAGATAGAATCAGGACCAAGTATTAAACTCATAGTTCTTATCTCATTTTCATCATAGGTATTAATTTCTATTTGTAGCCAGCATCAGGGCTGAAAAAAAAATCAGCAAATATTCTGGCAAAAACAAAGTCAAAAGAATCAGTTTCAGATGTATAAAGAAATTTGTTATCTACAGAACTGTGTCGAGATCAGAAATGGCCAAAAGTTGTGGCAAGACTCCATGAAGCTTGATGGAACTCATCAAATTCACCTTCTACTTGGTTGAGGAAACCCTTAGAAAATGAAAAAAGGTGAGAAAAGAGAGTAAGCCCGTTATCTGTGCTTCAAGTACAGGGGATGCTACAGCTGCTTCTCTGTGAATGTCTCTTTACTGTTTAATTGGGATAAAGTGACACAACTTTGTGTATGGCTGTGGCGCTCCAGTGACTGCAGCGAACTCACACTTGAGATTTACCACCGTGCCTTTTTGCTGATGCTGTTGGCAGATTCTCTCTGAAGCATCAATGGTTGTGACACACATGTCAGCAGACATTGCCTGTAAACAAGGAAGGCCCTCTTTGGCATGGGAATGAGGGAATAGATGCCTCACTTGAGTGCTTTGAGAGGCCAGGATCAAAAGTACTTTTAAGCATATCATATAATTATCATCATTAAGAAGCATGAGGCAAGAAGTCCTGAACTCCCAAATTTTCAAAGCAACAAAAGCAGCACAGATTTAGTGGGACTTTGAAGTCAGATAAATCTCCAGGTATTTTCATTATTGAAACTCACAACTAATTAAGGAAAACCCTATCTGGGCCAATATTTAATTATGTTTGCTTGTCCGCCTGTGTCATGTACTTTGTTTGAAAAGTAGAGGGGTGTCAATTGGATTGTACCGAAAGACTGTATTGGGACTATACTACAGCATTCACTTTTAACAAAAGACAGCATAGTGGAATTTTGATCTTTTTTTTTTTGGTCTAAATAAATAAGCTCTTAGTTAGCCTTGATGCTAGCTTTATAGTTCATATGGCCCAGAGGGTAGTTAGAAATTTCTACATAAGCATCATAGTTATTCTAGATTATAAGACAATGTTTTAAACATAGTAACAAAAGATTGTGTTACAATTAGGCAAATACAAATGACCCTGACTATGTCAGCAAGAGCAGCTCTTTCTGCAGAAGACAGACCAGTCTTCTAACTGCAACTCACACACCAACATTGCCTATAGTTTCCCTGCCTTTAGCCCAAGTAAGAAGCCCAGGCTTTGTTTTGATCCTAATTAAAATCATAAGCATCATTTAAAAGTTAGAGTATCTCTTCATATGTGAATTTTTCTGTGTTCCTAATACAGTGAAAGATCTGACAACATGGAGCCTTCTTCACAATCATAGGCTACCTTTGTCTAAACAGAAAGACTGATGAGCTCTTCCTACGGCCAAGCACAGGGACAGGAGAAGGCAGCACAGTGATCTGTCTCATGGGAAGCACAGTGAGCTCCTATGTAATCTTACCCCGTCATACAAAGAAGAAGGAACCTACTCAAGCTGTAACTTGAAAAGCCTTGAACATATTTTATTATGTGAGAGTGGTAGACACAAAAGGCCACACATTATATAAATTTATTTTATAAAATGCCAAGAATAAGCAAATACACAGTGACAGAAAGCAAATCCGTAGTTGCTAGGGACTGAGGAGAAAGGAAATGGGGAATGACTGCTTAATGGATGTGGGCTTTCGGCTTCAGATGTCAAAACAGTTCTAGAACTCGATACTGTTGATGGTTGCACAGCATTAAGTGTTATGATATGCCACGGTATTACATGCTCCATAGTGTCAATAATCATAGGCTTTTTGTTGTGTGTATTCTACCCCAATGAAAAAGAGAGCCGTAAACTTCTTGTCCTCATACACCAGGATACAGGAAGAAGAGAATGCAACCTGTGGTAAATGAATCTCAGGTAGCCTGTGCTGTGTGAGTGGGGAAGACAGAGAGCCCTAGCTGCCCCAGGCTATTTACCAGCCAGTTACTGCTTCCTGTGTTCAGCCAGGTCCTAAGCTTTGCTTCCAACAGCATTTCAATTGGTGTGTGAGTGTCTCAGCTACTTTTCTTGTTGTTGTTGTTGAAGCAGCTTTGTGGAGGAGAGGATTGTTCTGACTCACAGTTCCCTGGCCAGGAAGTCATGGTCCTTAGGGCAGTGCAGAGGCAGCTGGGGCATGCAGATGAGCTCCTCCCCCAATTAAGGCATCAGGAAGCAGAAGGTATGACAAGGCCCACTCGAGCTGACCCACTTACACAAGCCAGGATCTACTTCTGTCACTGGCCCCACCTCCCAAAACAGCACTACCAGCTTCCATCAAGTGTTCAAACACTTGTGCCTGTGGGAGATGCTGCACATTCAGAGCATCATAGTGACTTTTGTAGTAAAACCCTATCACTCTGAGATTCCTGGGGCTCCCCATAGCATTGCTTGTGAAAGATACCTCAGACTCACCCCTCCAGGCCAGATGCTCTAAAATATCTTCAAATCCATGGCTCATCTCTTAGCTGATCCTCTCCCTAACCAAGCTAAGGCCATGTAACTTCTACACAGGTCTTTGTTAAATATTTGAGAATCACTTGTTTCTCGTCTTCCCTGAATCATTATTATTACAATAAAGTGTTGTAAGTTGAGCATTGTCTATGTGCCTCGTACTGCCCTAGGCAGGTTATACTTGCTTTCTCACTTACCGTTCTCAACATAAAAACATGCAAACTTTTATGCCTGATGGCCTAGAAGCCATTTCAGCAACTTGCCCAATACCCTTCAGTTTCCCAGGTCAAGATACTAAATTAGCGTGGTTGATTGTAGTATCTGTGCCTCAAATATAGCACCCTTCACCTCTATGCATCACACACAGTGAGTATTCCTGCAGAAGTCTAAATGTCTTCTTATATATCCTTTCAATTTCTCCTGGGAAGGTTAAGGAAACTCTACTGGAATCTCATGTGTCCGGTAATAAGGAAGACACCAGGAATTATAAACTAGCAGTTATAGCCTTGAATTTGTGAAGATGCTTTCCTGTGGAGTTAAGCTCTCCCATGACAATGTCACCTGGTCCAAGGTTAAAAGAGAATGTTCTCTGATAGCCTGCATCCCCATCCAGATCTAGACAGCTTGTGTGTCCTCCTTCCCCATCACCCTTCACTATCTCAGTTCAGTCTTCACAGCCTCATTAGAAAAGTCTCAACTTCACAGACCCCTGCTGCCATCAGCAGTGTGAATCTTTAAGGATCTCCATGCCTTCTTTAATACTGGGATTACATTCTATTCTTGGTCCCTTTCCCAGTCCAGCTTCTGAATTATGTACAAAGTGACTTTTCCAAATGGAGAATTTATTATATCACATTGCCCATAAGTACTCTTCACTGCCTCACTATTTCTCAATGTCCCCAGTGGAATGTACTCTCAGGTTTGATGGACCACCCAAACCAGAGACTATCCTGTTTTTTCTCCCTCCATGTCTGTGATTGACTAATCAGCCTTCTCAGTGCCCCATCCACTGTGCACGCACTGGATGATACTCATTGCACAACAGACTCTAGACCTGGTACTGGGAATATCAAAGGACTCACTATGTAAAGGGACAGGACAGGCCCTCAGGACACAGATCCTATGCTTAGCTGTATACTGGCTACAGCAGGATCTTGTGGACATAAAGCACTCTATTTTGACTCTGGATGCTCAGAAATAAATGTGCCCATTTTGAATACAGGTAAATAAAGAATTTCACTAATTTTAAAAGCGGTTTGGATAAGCTATGCCAAGCATCCTTTGTGACATATCCTATGGTACCTTGGGTTTTAATGATCCCAGCCAACCCATCGTAACAAATTTAGATAATATGCAATATGTCACACAAAAGAATCACACAAGACTATCTCAGGGCCACAAATCATTATGACTTTTATGGAGAGGATGAGAGAAAAACTGATAGTTACAAAAACAAAATATTCTGTACAGTGTTGTTTTAGGGTCAGGCTAAGTAGAACATTTAATGTGGATTTAGAAAAGAAAATGAAAATCGATGCAAAAAAGATTGAGTAGAAGAGAAAGAACACCATCTGTTTTTAATAATATTGAGCCCACATGTTTTTGCAAGGAAACACATGTCCTGAAACCCAGGAGGGTACCCTGGTTTCATTTTGGAAGAGATTGTTGAATTAAAGCCCTCGGGCTAATTAAGCTGGCTTGTTTGCCCTGGAGAAAGACAGAATTTAACTGAACGTCTGTTGCCATCTTGGCCTCAACCAACACATTTCTTGATATAATGAGACCCCACCATTTAAAAACAGGTCCCAAAACTGGTTTCAATCTAAAGGTCTTTTGCAGAGTTCACCCATCCTGTACTGGGGTCATCAAGTACAAATGTGTGAGAAGCTGCCCTGTGAACAAGAAACAAGAGGCTTCAGTTTCCTCTAGGCTCAATAATTCCTATTCACCTGAGTGTACCACAGCTACCTATCCATTCTTTTTATGGCACAGACAAAAAGTGGGTATTTTTGTCTCTATTTGCAATAAAAAATTATAACTCAAAACAGGAGCTTAGAATACTGTAACTACAATGTAACTTGTGTGACCCCTTTTTTATTTACCATTGCAGTGGGCTACCTGATCAGCTGGATCACAGAAGTTCTGAACACCAGGAACATATCGCATTGCTCCGTGTCTTGTCAGTGTCCTTGCCCCTTTAGAGGGTCACCTGGACCCCACAGCACAATAGGCCAATTGTATAGTTCATAGTCTCAGAATCAATGGAAACTTAGGAATTCAGTTCTGGTTGATAATGTGAACCTTGTATATGAGTCCAATTTTGATGATGTTACTGACAGAGCTACTGAGCTTGGGTGAGGATTCCCTGAAAGGATGTGAGCCCTGCCCTTTACTCTGTATTATTTTTTTCCATAGTGATGCAGAAAGTGTTCCTACCTTCAGGTTTCTGGGTTCACTGGAAGGAAAAAACATGACTTTTCAGAGTCTTGCCAGCTGTGAGAATTTTATTAGTCTGCCATTAGGCAAGATGACATACATAAACATCTTGGTCAGTCCAACTTGGCTGGAACAACCTGGGAGTTTCCTTCCCTTTTTGCTTTCTGAGCTAATCAAATGTGGGCCACAGCAGTGGAGGGTGGACTGAAGGTGAGAAGCCAGAGTCTGGAGCCGATCTTCTAAGAAAGATGCTATTAGCTGAGACCTGGGAGGCAAGCAGGCTCCTATTTCACACCTGCCGTACCCACATACAGCCACAGAGAGGAAAGTGCCTTCAGCCAACGCTCAAACTCACTCGGCCCCTGTGGGATTTGAGTTTAGCTCTTTTAAAACAACATTTTGATGAGTTGTGTGTAAATGAATCAGAAACATATGGATTCAATTTCCCTTGGAGTGTACGTGGGTTTAAAAATTAAGGGGGAAAAAATGTGTGGAGCTTGGATGTATAGCCAAAGCAAAATGTTTAAAAACTAATGCAAGACATTTTGCACAACAGACAACCAGCCTGCCTTCTTGAAGTGGAGTGATTACAGCAGGCTGAAAGACAAGGTCTGTGATTCTAAAGTCACCAATGTGTATTGGGCTGCTCTTCCCATGAACAGCCTCCTGTGACAGCCCTATGAATAGTATCCAGTAAATGAAAAGCAGACACCAACTACTAGGGATGCCAGATCACATCTGGGCTGGAAATTAAATCACCAGGCAGACAGAGAGATTGTCAAACAAGGCACTTACTCTCTCTTTTAAAGTTAATTTAATTCTAAATGGAGGGCAGTCTACACATTGTGATATAAACCAAAGCCTAGAAATCTAAATCAGGATGCATGTTATCTGAATCCTGAAGGTCCTCTGGACCAAGGGCTGTGTACCTCAGCTAGGGAGATGGTTTCATACTAAAGCCTTTTCAGAGAAGATCCATGATTTTCAAATTCATACACTCAAGAAACATTTATTGGGCATCTATTCTATACCTGGAACTGTTTTCAGAATCAGAAAGATAATAACACATGAGAAATGATTGTATCTTCCATGTGGTTTCTGGGTTCTCAGGACTATTAGCCTAAGTTTGGGGACAGACTATCCACAGTGTGCCATGACGGTGACCAAGGAGAGTGCACTCCACTCCACTTTGGGAGCAGGAGAAGAAAGGTATCAGGATTTACTAAGCTCTTATTAGTGATGACTGTAAGAGTAGCTGGTCACTCAGTGGTTGACAATGACAGATAAATCATTTCTTTATATTCCATAGAGAGAGACACAAATGTTACACAAAGTCACAGAGGACCCGCTTCCTGAATGGAGTACCGAGAAGATGACGTATCCCAGTTTCCATTGGATGAGGCGACTGGCTAGCTTGGCAACATCCAAGGCTGCTGTGGAACTGAATCTGCTTTGCAGGAACTTGGCTAGAGAAGAAAGTGTGGTAGAGTCAGGCCATATGATCGCAGCAGATGCCAAGGTCCCACATTATATCTGGCCTGGTTTTTAAGTCTACAAGAGCAAGAATGGAAGTGACCAGCTGAGCTCTGGTGACTGGACAAGGAGTGACCCACACGGAGAAGGAGGAGCATACACATAGGCAAGGGCCCAGACAGCCCAGAAAATTCATTCAATATGTTCAAAGAAGATGGCAATTTCTTTCTACAGATTTTATATAAAACAAAGCACAATCCGTCTTTAAAGTTTAAACATGAAAAGTAATGAAACAGGAGTATAAATGAACCTAGAGCAGCTGAGTCCACAGAAATTCACTGCAAGTCACCCTTAAATGAGCCTTCTAAAATGGCTACACTTAAAAAGAAAGTAGAAAGAAATAAGTGAAATTCATTTTAATGATATATTTTATTTGACTCAATATATCTAAATGATTACTATTTTAACACGTAACAACAACCATACTTTAGTGAGATGCTTATATTCTTTCTTCACAACTAGCTCTTTGAAATCTGATAAGTGTTTTTGAGTCATGACATACCTCTGTCTAAACTGATCACACATTTTAAGCGTTTGATACCACATTCAGTTGATGGCTACCATCTGAACAGGACAGATTTAGGGCATTTTGTGCTGGCTTAAACTTAAGTCAAACGTGTGTGTGTGTGTGTGTGTGTGTGTGTGTGTGTGTGTGTATCCAGTTTTAAAACAAAAAGTTCCCATCACTGCACATAATGTTCTAGATGAGGTGTGAAAAATGCTTGGTGTGTGGTTAGTGATACAGGCTTTATTCCTAGATGCCAGCACACTGACTGTGACTACATGCAGCATGTTCTAAGGATGGGAATTTGCACAGGACAGTCCAAACACTGCACCTTTCCTGGAGCACTTATGTGCTCCTTCAAGATTAGGACAAAACTAATCTTGAGTCTCTATTGAGACTGAACTTTAAACACTTGGTGTTAGGTACTAGAAACACAAAGAAAAGGAAGCCATTAAGCTTAGCTTAAAAGGAAAGCTTCCATCTGTCTCCTTTATTAGATCTAGAGTCTCTACATGGCAATTGTGACCTGTCATCTGAACAAATCACAGTTCATACACAGAGAGATGGGGCTGAGGAGGCCTTTTTACAAAACTTATATCTGATCATTACATGTTACTAGAAAAATATCATCCTGTCTAGTTTAACCTAACTTTAACAAGTTTTTGATGACAATCTTTCTCTCTGTCTCTGTCTCTCTCTCTCTCTCTCTCTCTCTCTCTCTCTCTCTCTCTCTCTCTCTCTCTCATTGTGTGTGTGTATGTCTGTGAGTTGATTTATTTTTAAATAGCTCTATGAACGCTATGGGTTCCTTGCCTCCCAGTAAAGTATTTAATTTCCTTTTTGGCTGAATTTATATTGTTTCCAGTTTTCAAAACAAAACAAAAACCGAAACCAGAAAGAAGTAATCATGAAGTCAGGAAGAGATGACACATTTAGGGTGAATTAGATTGGATAACAAAGGTATGTGCTGATAAGATATAAAAACATTCATGTATAAAACTGCCAAATAATTTCTTTAATAAAATGAAAAATTGAAATTAAAAACTAAAAATGTCATTTTATAATCTCATTTCATGTATGTAGTTTCTTTAAAACATTGAAGTAATCATATTGGGGGAATATTTGAAGGAAATCTA
Source organism: Sigmodon hispidus (assembly GCA_004025045.1). Taxonomy (NCBI): domain Eukaryota; kingdom Metazoa; phylum Chordata; class Mammalia; order Rodentia; family Cricetidae; genus Sigmodon; species Sigmodon hispidus. Next base: position 99,717 of record PVIH01004053.1, on the reverse strand, counting down.
GAAAAGAGATACAAAGATAGACTGTTTTCAAATCATTACAAGTGCTTCAGGACAAAAGTAAGAGTAAGATCAAACTCTTACATAAGTGAATTGGGGTCGAATAGAGAATATACTGTATCCAAATATTGAGAGTCCAAAGCCGAGAAAGGTAAAAGGAAGCTGCATGTCAAGAACACATTGAGAATTAAAGCCACAGTCTCTAAGGCTGTGAAAACATCTGCAAGGCAATTGGAGCAAAATGTCCTAAAAGTTAGCTAACACAAAACTACAGAGGATGCTATGAGTCAAGCCAGCTTCATCCTGATCATACAAAAGGTCCTTCCTTTGCTAATTATTTTCTCAGTCTGGACATTCCCCCAGCCTATCATTTAAAAATTTATCTTTGACATACATTAGGCAAATAGAAAAAAAGTATTAAGAAGTAATGAGGAAGGGGTCCAACTGCTTTGCAAAGTTTCCACATATGTGCTAATTAGTGATTCCATCTGAAAATATTCCCAAGAAGCTGGGTGAGGATTGCAGACTGGGATAAATAATGCAAAGGCCCTGTGGCAGTGTCAAAAACCACCATAATTAAGGCTGCCTGGGAGTTCAGAGAGTCTCCCAGTGCCCTGGGTAAAAATAAAAACATCAGTGAAGTAAAACTGCTGCTCTAACACCCCAGGGTGCAACCACCCTTTCTCACACACACATACACACACTTGCTCTCGGGATTATAGCCCACCTTTCCATTTAGATCTGTTTTTACATGGAGTAAAGTAAAAATTTTTATGTCTAGTTTGCAGGGCTAAAAGGTAAAGTCTTCATTCAAATACTGGTCCAGTTGCATCATCCCATGGAGGTCATTAGCTGGGCAACAAGTCCTTAGTCCCCAGACTCAATACTAAGTGAAATACTCTCTGATTACAGGAACAAGCCCTGAAGTCTCTTTTGTGAAATGGCAGCCCACTGGTTTAGACCTCTAACACAATTCTTAACTATGATTTTTAAGTACAATTGAGTTTCATCAACTAGACCAGACGCACTGGTTGCTGAAAAGCACTCTGTAAAATCAGAGGGAAAATAGCAATAGCAGCTCCATGAAGGAGGGGCAAGTAGCATTTATATGGCAATTTCTGGTTTTAATGCTTTCAGCCAACATGAGAAGACTGTGATTTGGAAGTTGAGATGGAGAAATTAGGGAAACTCTAGATACTCTACTAGAAGTGCTGAGAGAAGATGGCATAAATTGGGCAGTTTTACACAGACCTCCCATGGGAAAGAAAACCACATGAGTTTTTAATGGCCTTATAAAGATGCATATGAAATTTCTGTTTTATTTGTAAGGTTTCCTCATCCAAGCTCTTAAGACTGTGGGTGACTAACGCCATGATTCTCAGATTAAAATGACCTCTTCCACCTTCAACATCCTGTGAAACTTGTGATGCACAAAGCCCTGAGGGAGGCAGGAGCATCTTGGAGTCACTGACCCACTTAGCAGATGGATTTTACTACTTTGTCAAACTTACTGGGCATGAAAACAAAGTCTGCCCTGTAGAAGTAAACAAAGATCCTGGAAACAGTCTAAAGCCTGCCTGCTAATGGAGGTCTGATCTCTTTTTCCTTGAAAATCAAGGCTTTCTACAAAAGGAATAAACCGCCCTCATGACAGAGAATGAACTAACCAGGTATTTACATTTAGACAAGATCGAGTCTCCTCCAGCAGCCCAGAAGAATACACAGCTGTCATGAGTCAAATAAAGGCTTTTAGAAAATCTTTCTCAAGAGCCAAGAATGTCATTTGAAGAAGAAAGTAGTGAGCAATTTCCACCAAAATCATAGGAATTTCAAAAAATGAATTCTGTTTCAAAGATACAGCTTGACCACATCCATCAAAATGGGATGCCCATGGCACAGTGTGAATATTGTAAAAACATTATTATGTATTTTAACAGGCTGCATGTTTTTTTATGACTGGATATGTGCTTTTTCCTTAACAGAATAAAAGATGGGATGCCATGGCTTTTCATCATGAAAGCAATTTGTAGTATTTGAAATTTTCCCTTTATTTCTACATATCCAGGCAATTTTTTTTTAACAAGTCAGATGACAGTGTCAGAATTGTTTTCTTATTTCTAAATTTCATTACCAAAGATTTTTATCCCTTTGGTACATAAAGGTCCACTCCTTTTGTATTGCACTCTTGTTGTGTGTGTCTATGAGGGCACACGTGGTGTGCAAATGGAGGGGGAAGGACAGCTGGCTGGAATGAGTTCTCCTTTTGTACCATAGATTATGGAGTTGGAACTCACATCATTAATCTGCAGGACCCTTTACATGGTAAGTCATCTCTCTGTCTCCATATTCATTCACATTCAACTCTAATGTACTATGAACCTCAGCCAGTGTGTGCTGGTATTTCTGTATTCAGTGAGGGTATTTCTGGTATTGTTTGGAAGATTGTGGAACACCATGATTGAGTGACGACAGGTACAGTAAGGAGGGGAAAAAAGAGTTGGAGATCTTTCTAGAGGAAACAAATGTGGGGTTGGAAAGAGACCAAGAGATTGGGTGCTAGGGTAACCTCCAAGAACTCACAGGATATCCAGGCTAGGTTTCCAACCAATAGTGAAGGTGGTGCCTAGACAGGACTTCCACTATAATCAAATGAATAACCACCCTAAGTGCCATCACAGACCTTACATCCAACAATGAATAGAGGTAGAGGCAGGGATACATGGCTGAGCACTGGGCTGAGCTCCTGGTGCAGCTGAAAGCAGGGGAGGAGAGTCTCTATGAGCAAGGGGATAGGGACTATGAGGAAAATTCTCACAGTGATGGCTGGCTGGAGCTCTGGAGAGCTCACTGAATCAAGAACAGCCACTGGGGAACCTTCAGGAAAAGGAACTAGGCCCTCCTAGAATAGGCGACTGTTCACTGACATGGGCAGTATGTGGAGCCTTGAGGGGAGACTGTGTTTCTGTGCTTGGACTGGCACTTGGAGCCCATTCCCTCCAGAAGAACACCTAACCCAGTCTTGACATTAGGATGAGGAAATCATACCTGCCTGGAGTAGATGCTGAGCTGATCCACCTTGGGACTTCTTGTGCTTTCCAGGGAGGAGAGGGGGGCTGGGGAGGAGGAAGACTGAAGGCAGACAAGGATTGATTGGGAGGGGGAGCAAGAGGGCACATAGATAAAAAGATTTTATTTTATAAATAAAATTTTAAAAAAAGAAATCCCTACCTGATTAGAGTTCACAGCATTACAGTTTACAGTAGGCATGTGAGAGAGGACACAATAGTTATACTCAGTGCTTGTATAATATAGAGATACGTTCTAAGAGGAGAAAACAGCAGAGTAAAGGCTTAAGGATGCTCAATACTGTAGAGGGTTGGCCAGGACAGATCTCCTTGAGAAAGTTGTATTTGAATAAGACATAAAATGATATGAGGGACATCTGAGCTCATCGACTTTCAGGAAGAAGGAACAAGTGCAAAAATCACTGAGTCAAGAGTGTGTCTAGGATGTTCAGGGAGCAGTGTGGTGAAGTAGTAAATGGAAATAGAGGCACTCAAAAGGAAATAGTAAAGGCAGGCTGGTCAGATGTCACTCCCCAAAAAGCACATCTGCTTTGACTTGATCAAAAGCCACTGGAGTGAAGGAGGCCAAGGTAGCTATGATCTCACCTGTTGTGTGAGAGTGTTATTTGGCCATTGCCTTGTAACCAGTCACAGGAGGACTGAGGGAGAAGTAGAAGCTTAGTTTCATCCAGATATGACATGGTATCTTGACAAGAGAGAGGGCAAGGTTTAAGTATTGACACCTGGGGTAAAGAGGTGCTCTGTGTCAGGATTATCCTAATGTGACATCAGGAGAGTCTTCATCTGCTGTGCTCTGAGAGTGAAGTCCAAATGATCTGGGCTCCTCTTCTTCCTCATTTTTCATGTAAAAGATCAAATGGGAAGAGAAAAGAGGAAGTTGAGCTTCTGGGATTTGCTAGTGGTGTGGAGGGAAGAAAGAAAAAAATGGATCTTATACTGATGACATGTGTAGCAATATTGGTCTTAGAAGCCAGCAGCAGGAATATCATCCTCAAAGCACATACCAAAGAGGTAAACTTGAGGAAGGAATACCAAAATGTCAGCTTTGGATACATGATATTTGAGATGTTTATAAAATATCTATGCTAAGATCTATAGGTCTGAAGTTTAGTTGCTGTGGATATTTCTAAGCATAAGTAAGAATCCCTGGGGCCTGACCTCCTCATAGGGTACAGGATCTAGTGTGGATACTTACAGTACTGACAAAAAGACATTGTCATTCTACTATGAGATGATAATCTGAGAATAGTGTAAGTGTCCTTAAGGGAACATTCAACTTGACCTGGAGTTCTCATAGATACCAAGTACTTATCAAATGCTTTTTGAGGGTGTGAACCCGTCACTGGTTGTTTTGCCCATCTATTTACTTTCCTAACACCCAGCTAGAAATCTAAGTCATTGAGGTAAAGGGAACTTGGAAATAAGGTACACTTAAGTGGAAACTTCTAAGGAAGAACAAAGTTAGCAAGAACCCAGTGGGCCCAGGAGACATGGGATTCAAGTCACCTCATGTCACACTTAAAGGTGACAAGAAATGTCTGAAGAAGCTGAGAATGGGATTGTTGAAATAACTAGCAAATTTCAGAAAAGTCAATGTTTTCACAGCATGTCATGACTGAAGATCTGGGACATTTGAGGTGATGGTGTGTGTGTGTGTGTGTGTGTGTGTGTGTATGTGTGTGTGGTGTGTGTGTGTGAGTGTGTGTATGTGTGTGTGGTGTGTGTGTATGTGAGCATATGTGTGTTATGTGTATACATGCACGTGTTTGTTCTTGCATATGGAAACCACAGGGTCTCCCACTGAACCTGGAGTTTGCCAATTCAGCTAGACTGACTGGGCAGGAAGTACAAGGGATCCTCTGACTTCTGCCTCCTCAGAACTTGGATTACAAGTATTCCCAGCTGCTCTCAGCTTTTTATTATGATTATTATTATTATTATTATTATGAATAAAGTCATATTTTTTATTCATGGATCCCTTTGTTCAAACTCCCTTCCCCCTCCCACCCCTCCCAGTCACTCTTTCTTCTTCCCATCTTCTTATCTCCTCCCCAGCAAAGGCAGGAGGTCCCAAGGTCCCGAGGTGGTTTAGTTCAGCATCCATTCCAGGGAGATCTGCTTTCCTCACCCCAACATGAAGACTGGGTCAGGTGTTCCTCTGGAGGGAGTGAGCTCCAAGGTGCTGGTCCAAGGTGTTTCAGATCCCAAGCTGTTCAGTGGTTGTGGTTTGCAGCTTGGACATGCTTTGCTTTTTGTTAAAAGTCCACTAATGAGTGAGTACATCCCCTACTTATCTTTCTGGGTTTGTGATACCTCACTCAGGAGGATATTCTTCATGTCCATCCATTTGCCTGCAAATTATAGAATATTATTTTTTCTTACTGCTGAGTAATACTCCATTGTTCTCAGCTTTTCTTAAAGCATGGATGCTACACATTGTATCAAGTTCCTCATGCTTGATCAAGGGCTTTATTTACTAACCTAGCCATCTCTCCAGAACTTGGCTTTGTCGTTGTTTTTGGTTTTTTCCCATGATGGCTTTTTGAGCATAGCAAATCAGTAATGCCCATGATTGGGTTATCAGCAGACATGCAAGTTATGACATCCTAAAAGAAACAGAAGTTCAAAGTGTAAAAGGCTGCTATCAGCAACAGAAACCTCCCAAGCTCCCTGGAATTGTCAGAGAAGAATTTCAAGATCTAAACCTACAACCTTCTAGAAGTGGTTCATAGCAAAGCTAGAGAATGAGGAATCGCAACTGGGCTGGAGACACAATTCAGTAGTCAAAGCATTTCCTATGAAAGCACAAGGACCTTAGTCCAGATCTCAAGTAAAAGCCATACAACAGCACACGCTTGTACCCCAGCCCTAAAGGGAACAGATATGCCGATCACAGAGGCTCACTGACTGGCCAGTCTAGTCAAAACTGAGCTTTGTGTTCAGTAACAGACCCCATCCCAAACCAGAGGGGAAAGAAGGAGTTGGGGAAAGACATCCTGATATTAACCTCTAGTCTCTACAACTATTTCCACAGGCAAGCACACCCATACACATGTGCACACATGCATACAAAGCATACACATACATACAGGCACAGAGGGAACAATTATAGAAATGAGAGCTACAGAGGGGTAAAAGTTTTTTATAAATTAGATGGCATTTCTCCACTTTTCAAAAATACTTTTTCTCTGAATCTATTGCTTCTTTATGTCTATGCAGGTGCTCCACTAAGTTAGAGAGGTCATCTGAAGCAAAGGTTGCAGAATTACCTATCACTACAGGGTGTTAATGGTGGCTGGGAGAATTGAAATACAGTCCTTGGCAGCCAGCTTGAGCTCTCATGAAACAAGATTTAATGTAAATGAAGGCAGATAGGAGGAGAGATGGGAAGAGGGGAGACAGGCAGAAGGCAAGACTTACTTGGGAAAAGACTCTTTGCATCTGTTGGAATAAGACAGTAGAAATCCAGAGGCTGTCCTGCACTCTGACGATAAATACATTTGATTAGCATAGAACCAACTTCTGAGTATGCCTTAGCTAGTAATATTATTTCTTTGAGAGTTTCCTACAATGCCACATTCCCCACTCCCACCCCCACCAAACTTTCTGCCCTAGAAGACTTTCAGGACCAGTTTGGCTGCCCATGCACTCTTGGATGTGTGGTCTTTCACTGGGACGTGATCGACATGCTAGGGACTACACTCTCAGAGAAAACTGACTCTTTCCAAGCCACTAACAGTTGCCAATCACGTCAAGGCAAGGTTTAGATTAGTCTATTTTTTAAGACAAGATTACGCTTGCTTATAGGAGAACAATTGTGTAACCTTTCATTTTACACCAGAGGTGGAGAAATGGCTCAGGCAGAGGTGAGAACCCATGCGACTCTTGTAGATAACCAGGTTAGGTCTGCAGTACAGATATTCACAAACAACTGTAATTTCAGTTCCAGGGCACCAGATCCCTCTTCTGGCCTCTCCTAGCTCAGACCTACTCTCTGTTAAGGCTGTGGGTCTTTCAGAGTATCCAAATAAACCCGCTTTGAGCACTTTCATATTCTAATCTTCATTCATCAAAATACCATTTTCATCATCCCTGCAAAGTCTAACATCACATGAATACATTTTTTAAAAATGTATTCACAGATAAAATCGCAACAAGAAAATCCTGTTAATTCTGTGAATAAGAACACAATGAACAACTCTGCCTCAGACTATGTGGCTAGAGAAGGCTGGACTCAACCAAACCAATTCCAGCAATGCCTCTGCACCAAGAGCCTGCCCAGCACCAAAGGCTCAGGGAAATATTATGATCTCTTTGTGTTAAGAAAGTATAGTCTTTCCCGGTGGCTGACTGAGTTGGCAGTGGGCCCCAGGCACTAAAGAGAAAACACCAGCCCACCTGTCACCTTGCCATACCAGGCAGACAGGCACTATTATGGTGAGCAAATATATGATGTGGTATGGGAGAAACAGAGAGACAGAATGGTTCATGTCCTGTAGACAAAGGCATATTTGGAGAGGCAAAAGAGATGAGGAGCAGACTGAGGTGATGTCTGGGCTTGGCCTACTGCTGAGACCCATGTCTGGGATCCTGGTTCTGTTGCAGCCACAGCATCTGCTGCTCTTCACCAAAGGCCTAGAGGATAGTGCGGTACAGAGCTGGCCTGGTCCATCACTGACTGTAGCACTAGTGAGAACTAACCAGTCCTGCACCACACTGGCCGAAGCACTCAGGAGAGAGAGTCCCAGGCCTCACCTGGGCAGCACAATAGAACTGACCCTCTTTGCAGGAGCACTGGTGAGCTGGCCCTAAGGGTGTAAGAATGGGAGAGAAAGCCATGCCCCTCTCATGCCATTTGGTTGCATGGATGAGTGAAAAATGCCCTCCTCCTCTTACCCCATGATGCCTGCAGGACCTGATGCAACCCTTCACAAGCTGCAGCACTCCAGGGAGAATGGGGCTTGTGACTTCCTGTGCAGCAGAGTAGAACTGACCCTATAGACAGGAGCACAGGTGAGCCAGCCCTGAAGACCCGAGAAGGGCAGAGCTGGCACCTCCTACCTCCTCTGCAGTGTGGTCATGGGAGCAAGGGAAAGATGCCCTCCTCCTTCGCCTCTACCATCTCCAGCTGGCAAGGGAGTTGGCCCTCCCCAATACTGGCTGCACCATTCCAGGGGGACCCTGTGCATAGGAGAGATGACTTTGATTACAAGTGGGAGGAGAGGGGATGAGTGGGCCAGCTCCAAGTAAGATCATGAGAGATCTACCCTTCCCCTTGTCTGCCATATGGCAGCATGGGCAGAGAAGAGATGCCCTACCCCATCGCCTTCTCTCTAAGCCTAAGTGGGATGAACAGCTGGCCCTGAGATCATAAGAGCAGGAAAACTGCCCTTGCCCCTCAGCGGCTGAAGCACTCAGGAGACAGAGTCCTACATCTCTCCTGGGTAACACATCTCCTGTTGGCAGAGATGTGAGTGAGCCAGCCCTGAAGCTGTGAGCATAGGAGAGCTGTCCCCACTATTTGTTTGTCATATGACAGCGAGGCAGGCGAGAGGTGTCCCCTCTCCCCCCTCACCTCTCAACACCTGAGACAGACAAGGAAGCTGACCCTTTCCCTTACCAGCCTCAGCATTCAGGAAAGTGGGCCCTGCATCTCTCCTGGGCAGCATAGCAGAGCTGACCCTCTTTACAGGGGTGAGGGTGACCGACCTCCAGAGCCTGAATGTGAGAGATCTGGCCCTGCCCCTCATCTGCTATATGGTGGTGTGAGCATCAGAGAAAAGCTCCTCTTGCTGTCTTGGCTACTTTAGGGTCAGTTCTACTGTGTTGCACAGAAAGTCACAAGCTCCATTGTCCCTGGAGTGCTGCAGCTTGTAAGGGGTTGGGTCAGGTCTTACCCACCTCCTGAAGGTGCCAACGGTCAAGGGAAGAGAGAGTTGATGTAGGATGTCTTTCTGTATGCTGTGAATTCCACTGGTTAATAAAGAGGATGTTTCGGCCTATGGCAAGCCATCTTAGAGGTAGGCTGGAAATCCAAGCATAGATAATGGGGAAGGAGGGCAAAAGTCGCACAGAGATACTTTGAGCTGAAGCCCAAAAAAGCAAGATGTAATAGAGCACATGTAAAGCCACTAGCCACGTGGCAAGACATAGATTAATAGAAATGGGTTGAGTCAAGTTGTAAAAGCTAGCTGATAATGAGCCTAAGCCATAAGCCAAACCATTTGTAGTTAATATAAGCCTTTGTGTGATTCTTTGAGGCAAAGTGGCTGCGGGATTGCAGGTCCTATCCTCAGGCTGGATGAGCCAGACACTTCTGCATACAGATAGGGCTGAGGTTTTAAGAGTGGGAAAGCTCTCCCTGGCCCTCTCAAACATACACACAGCTGCAGCACTCAGGAGTGTGGCCTCTGCACCTCATCTGAGCAGCATGGTAGAGCTGGCCTTGATGGCTCTGGTGTGGGAGAACCAACCTTGAGGGGGTGAAAGCAGGAGAACTGGTCCAGCTTCTTGCTTATTGATACAAGAGATGAAGTAGCTGTGGCAATGATGAAGAGGTCTTCCTGGTGGTCAGAACCTGGGAGAGCTGTTGGGTTGACCAACCCTGCAACTACCCAGGCCCAGAATCAAGGTTATGAGTTGACCCACCCAAACATCCACCCATCTATGATCTACAAGAGCACGTGAAGGGTCTGTCTGGTCCTGCAGATCTAAAGCTGCAGGACCTCCACAACACAGGGCTACAACAAGACACCCAAGAGAAGTTCCAGCAAGGTCCCAGCATCAGTAATATAGCAGAAACCAGAGGCCTCAAATCAGACTATTGTCTCTTTGCAATGAACACTCGGAAGTAAAACTACATGACCAAAAGGGTTTGCCGTGGGACTCAGTGTGTCACACTACAGCTTCTGTGACAAGATTTTTCTTTCTTTTTTTTTTTTTTAATTTTACTTTATTGGGGAAGGTTGCAAGAACAGAGGACAGATGTGAGGATTGGGGTACATGACCTGAAAGACACACAAAAAAAATAAATAAAAAGACACAAAGAATAAATAAAAAGAAAATTTATTTTTTTTTTTAAAAAAAAGAACATTTCATGTGCTCACATTGAGATGTTCGTAAAGAGTATGCTCCAAATACCTTTATGGTTTAAGTATAAATATATTTGTAACAAGATCTACCACTCACCAATATGTACTATTTCTACATGAATAAAACATGAAATAATCCATTAGAAGGAATTATTTTCCTGGGTGAAATCACAGCTATTTCAGTGGGGCATCTAATGAACTCTATCTCACAGATCTGAACAATCAGGAAAAAGCCTGTGAATAAGAATAAATCAAAGATCCGAGCTAAGGAATGAAAGGGGTATAAAATAACAAAAGTGCATTGACTAGTCTTTGACATCCTCTGTGTGTGTGTGTGTGTGTGTGTGTGTGTGTGTGTATGTATGTGTGTGTGTGTGTGTGTATGTGGTGTTTCTCTATGTGTGTGTGTGTATGTGTGTGTGTGTGATTAAGAAAACTCTGTGGTTTGCTGTTTTCCATACAGGTTATCCCCTGGTAGAGTTATAATTTATAACATCATAAGAGAAGAGAGAAAAAAATGGGTTAAGTACCCTTCACAAATATTTATTATTTATAACAATACTTCAGTATATATTGCTTCTGACAAAGCAAAATACCTATGTATCATTTCTCCCCCTTTGGGAAAAAACCAATTTGAACAAATATTTAAAAATTTATATAATGGAGAAATGCATTCTAGCCATGAGTGCTTTTTCATGCAGAAATATAGCCTCTCATATGTTATTCTATGATAGTGTATCACTGAACTATAATTACAGTGTATTCAAAGCAACGCTTAGTAGACTCTTGGTTAAGAGAATTGCTCGCTTCAGTGTAGTAGCATTGAAGGGATTTCATGCACTGGCTATGATCCAACACCTGCGTTTTTAGGGAAACCCAACTACTTTCACACGCACTCCACCCACCCTCAATATGGCATTCCTAAGTCACAGCAGCACAGAGTCAAAGATGGGAAAGGCATTAGAAAGCTCTTATAACTCAAGCAGCCATGTGCCAATCCGCAAAACACTGGCCATCCAGAGCTAAACCAAAAACTGCTGTTCCTCATAGCACTGCAGTCACTTCCGTCATGTGTCAGCCGTTGAAGTCCTCAGATCTCCTCAGGAATTGTGACTCCTATCCAGCCATTCCTCTTCTCGACCACCATCCATACCTCTCATCTAATGTCTCCAGCTTAGGCTCTAGACTACACCATCCACACCTCTCATCTAATGTCCCCAAACTTAGACTGTTTCTGGGGAAGGTGCTGCAGGCAGTTTTCACTCTTTACCCCAAGGGACTCAGAGCCACCAAAACTTACAGTGTACATAAAGTTCTTTACTTCTTTCTTTCTTTCATAACATCTAAAACACTATTTTGTGTCCTTTTTCTGATATCCTTGGTGGTCTTCCTCTTTCCCCCTTACAGTGAAGGTTGCCTTTTCAAAGCCATCCACATTAATCCCCCACCAGAGAAAAACCTGTCCACAGATATGCAAAAAGAACAAAAGGAGTTGAAAATGAGACCAACCCTGTATTTTCCCTCTCCCTCGTCAACTGATACCCAAAGGAAAAGCCCCCAGTCCTGACATTCGCACAGTGATGTCCATCACACAGGTAATTACTCATAAATCTTAATGCTTCTTTTTAAGTTTACCCTTAAGAAGCCTGTGATCTCCCAAGCCAAGGGCCTCAGCAAAATCAATAAAGCCTCGTCCTATCAGGCCACCAGCCAGATCATTCTCCACCTCTTAACAAGGCAGTGCTTATTAAATGCCTTGTTTGAAAACCCAAGTGGGGTCATCAGACTTTCATGATGAAAATAATCCATCAATTGCACACGTACTATATTTTCAGCGTCTTTGATATGAGTGATAAAGTGGGTAATAGCCTACAGTTTTTCGATATCTGAACATGTTCTCTCTCCTCACAGTGAGACTGTAGCATAGCAAAGGGAATTTCATGACTGGAGGTAGCTTGTTAAGACATGAAGGGGTTTTCCTATATTATTTCAGTGAATGTATAAGTCATGTTGTGCCTCTGAGTTTAGAAGCAGAACTCTAAGCTGCCATTATCATCTTTTTTTATTAGTCCAGCTAATCAATGGCCAGACTTGAAAATTCATATATTGCAAAATGATATACCCCATTATAGTGCTTCATATCAGTCTTTTCCAGGGGATGGATGATTACACTGTGTTTATCAAAGAGATTGGAGATACAGGCTCAAACAAATGAAGAGAATCCATTGGTATTGCACACTTCAGTGTCAATCATCATACAGAACTAAATGAAAAAATATAATTTTTGTGCATACCTATGGAAATAATTCAAACATACAGTATCTTTCTAAAATCATAAGTACTCAATACTTATATCTTGACGCTGCCAGATATCTATATGAATAAAAAGAAAACATCATTTGACAAATAGAAGCCCTGTCTGCATTTTTATGTATGTTCTGTTTGATTTAGACAGGAAAGAATTATAAGAACAAACATTTTCCACTTAAGATGGCTTCCTTTTTATTGTTTTACATTAATGATAAAATTAAATAGGGGAGTATTTTAAAACTCTCACTTCATTATTTTAAACTTCTGGAATCAATCAACAAATTTAAACACCAGTGTCTGATAACTCCTAGTAAAAGATGAAGTTCTGGCACTCTGCCAATTGAAAATGTATGTGAAGCCAGTAGTCTATGGGCCAACACCATCAACAGGAGGCTCAGAATCCTAGGAAAAGCCCATTCTTGAAACATCTTCTCATTGATTAAAGAAGGATTCCAGAAGCTGGCACAGGCTTAATGTGAAATAATTTTAGTTAGACTCCGATACTTTGAAATTAGGAAAATTTCAAATGTGGTTATCCTAATTTATCAGATTGTGACATTACCTCAAACCCTTGATATCCAGAATGTAAAGGAATGATGGGAACAGGCTGTTCAAGTCTCACTAGTACCACAGACACAAACTTTAGCACCTAGGCCAAGCAGAATGATGCTAGGGAGTCAACGGAGATACAGATACACTTGGAATTTAGTGTCTTTTATTTTCCAGAAATTACAAAAGAAATGGACAGAAGAAGAAATGAAAAAGGTCAGACTTATCCACTTTGTGTGTTCTTTGATATAAAACTGTATAAGTAAAATAGGATGAAACAATTGTGAGAGGGTACTGTGAATGTCAGTGTTTTATTTACAGAGTTTTATGTTCTCTGAGGGATTACATGTGTAGCAATACCAACTAGCCTACAGATTCTGGAGATGGGCACCATCTTTTGATTTAGCATGAAGGAAGGCATAATCTTTTCCAAGAACTGGGAATGTGTAGTTATACTGTGTACATAATATACTTTGGGTGCAATCCAAGCATTTTAGATGCAGCTGAAAGTGAACATTCTTCAAGGTTAAAGTGCTAAAAGTTTCACAATTGTTCTAAGTAAAATCGAAGGCTTTGAACTCCATAAGACTTTTACCATCAAACTAATGTATTATTCTTAACTGAATATACAATACACATGTGATGTGGAGAATAACAACTCCTTCCAAGATTTTACAGCCTGGTCTCCAGAACCTAAAATACCATTTTTTAATATAAAAAATAGGCTTTGTTGATGTGATTATGTAAAGCCTTGAGATGGAGTTTGCCCTGGACTGTCCAAGGAGGACTTTAATATAATCACAGTGGTCTTTCTAAAGGCAAACAGGAAGGCGTGCCCATATCAGACAAGGAGTTGAGACAAAAAAAGAGGTCAGAATGATGCAATAGATGGAAGGGTCAAGGAGGCTAGCATTATGGGAAGTTCCCAGAAAGCAGAAAGTGCAAGGGATGGATTCTATCTAGAGCTGTGTAATGAATGGTATCCTGCTGACATCTTAATTTTAGCTATATGAGACCAGATTATTAGACTTCACACCATCAGATGTGGAAGGTGGCAAATTCATCTTGTATAAATCTGTTAGCAGCAGCAATAGAAGATAACACATATGTTACAGGACCTCACATCCATGACTAGAGTTGGCTACATGATGATGAAGTAATAAGGTAATATAAACATAAAAATGTGAGTTCAAGTTTACTGGACAAATGTAAATTGCATACAACCATAAAGGATTTTCTGCCCAACTACAACTATCCAGTCACTCGCTTAAATTAGACATATTCACAAACAAATGAAGTATGTTCTTTAATTCCTATCTGCAAATAATTCCTTTTTTCCACCCCCTGCAAATAATTCCAATTTAAAAACATATAATTGTATAATTACTTTCAACAAAAAATACTAATTTGAGGAGAATCTGCCACCTTCTAACCATGTAACATGGGCTGCACAATTAGCTTCTCTGCCTATGTTCTAATCTGAAAGCCACCAAAAGCATATCCAGAGCCAATCTTGTGCTGTTATAAAGCCCATCAGACTGCAAGTCTTCAGTTACAAAAGCTTGCTACATTCCAATTTGCCCAACAGATCATAGCTCTCCAAAGGTTCTTCTTACTGCCTGCCACACTTCATCCTACAGCCACCATGATGTAGCTCAGAGCAGAACAGAGGAGGTGGGGCTGAAGCTCCCTACGTCATTGTACATGAGTTCAGAATCATCACTAAATGATGAGATCACAGATCTTCTCTAAGTCTGCCCTTGAAGTTTAGTAAAGCACTAGAAAATAACCTTTCATTAATAAATTGCCCCCATTAACCTTTGAAATAATTAAAAATAATCAAAAAAACAAACCACCCTAAATCATAATTCTTTCTCTTTTAATTTTTTTTGTAGAATTTCACATCATGCACTCCAATCCCACTCACTTCCCAGTCCCTCCATATCTGCCCTTCACCCTTGTAGCATTCCCCAAAAGAAAAATGAATAAGTAAAAGTATTAATTAAAATCAACAACAACAAAGCAAAACAAAAACTAATAACAACAATCACCTTGCTCCTCTGTCTTTCCAGCCTCTCTTTCACCTATTCATCTAACACACTGGGAGTTGCAGTGTGTCACACAATATACTCTTTTGTTCAAGAAGCTTTAGTTGCAAATGCTTGTTGTATAATAAACTTCTGGTCCTGTTCAAGGCCTCTGCCTTCTGGTACACCATCAATACTGCACCCTCATCAAAATGCCTCTTGGATATCTTGTTATTGCCCCAAGTCCTAAGTGATCCTGTGGTTACGGTTCTGCAGGAGCAGTCCCTTTGTGCAGTCCAGCAGACCACAGATGGGGCCGATATTGAAGTTTATCTACTCAAAGTTCTTGATGAGTGCCTAGGTGATAGCTGTGTCAGTCAGCGCAGGACACTGGAACTATTTCCCTCAGGCAAGAGACTAAGGCAACTTTCCCATGCCCATGGTAAGGGTTGGGCCAGTTGTTCTGAGTGGGCACCAGCTCTCTCTTGAGGGGCATCACTCCTGTACCTAGGTCATTGGGGCTAGCTCTCCTGTGTGGGGCAGTGGAGGACAGGACCATCTCAGTATGGCCCTCAGATTTCAACTGGCATGATTAGCATGGGCCCTTGTGGAAGCATGGGCAACAGATATCATCACAGATTCTTCACTGAAACAGACCATGGACTAGACATGCAGCACAGATCAGAATGGCCCCAGAAGCAGCATAGCCCTTAAACACCAATACAGACACAACCCAAACCCCAGGAACCCATGCGAACTTTGATGACAATAGGGACCATGGGCAGCAACACAAACCCCAGCTGCATAGGACTATGGACCCAGATTTGTTCCTCAATAGCAGCCCTGGTTGGATATCACCATGGTTGGCAGTGCAGGCCACTCAGATCAGCATGGCCCTAGTGTCAGGCAGCATGGCCCTGGGACATCTATATGGCCCCAGATGGTAGCCTAGGCCACAGGCATCCTCATGGCCTTTAATGGTAACAGCAGCCTGGGATATCAACACAGACCATGGCTACAATACAGGCATGCCCTAGCTGCAGCTGAATTGTGCCCTCCCCACCTCTCATCTATCCCCACCTCTAGCCCCTGCCCACATCACTATGGCCCTGGCTAGCAGAGCAGGCCACTCAGATTCTATGGCCCTGGCAGCAGTATGACACTCAGAGACCAATACTATAACATGAATTTATTTATTTATTTTTATCCTACTGACTAGTTTCTTCTCCATCCTCTCTTGTCCTTTCCTCCCTTCACACTCCATCTACTTCTCTGTTATCCAATCCTACTTCTTATCAGTTCAGAAAGAGGCAGACCTCTGATGGGAGTCAGAAAATCATGGCATATCAAGCTGAGACAGGACCAAGCTCCTCCCCATGTATCAAAGCTGGGCTAGGCATCCCAAAAGTCAGCTCATGTGCCAGGTCCTCATTCCACTGCTAGGAGTCCCACAAACAGACCAAGCTACATACTATGAACCACATGCAGAGGGCCTAGGCTGACCCCATGCAGGTTTCCTAGCTGTTGGTCCAGAGTCCCTGAGCTCCCACCAAGCACAGGTCAGCCATCTCTGTTGGTTCCCTGGTCATGACTCTGACTCCCCTGGTTTGTACAGCCCCTCTTTCCTCTCTTATTTTATCAATATATTTCCTATCTTACAGGTTGCTTTCAGTATTTTATCATTCTAAAGGCTTTCATAAGATATAAGGGAAATCAGTCAGAGGGAAAGAAGAAAGAGACCTTCCATCACTGGAAACCTATATAAACACAAGATTCAGGAAAATGAAAATCCAAGATGCTACTGGCGTCACCATGTGCCTGCTGACAGACAGAGAATTCTGCTAATATACACACTGGAACTTGACAAATTGAAAATTCCATTCCCTGTATATTGTAATGGTTCAAGCAATAAAAATTTTATATTAATATTGATAATGACATCCTTGGAACAAGAAAGATGCAGAAACTGGAAATGCATTGCATTAAAAAAAATCACACTAGGCATTAGAATCTGGAACACACAGTTCCTGTCTTAAGGAATGTTTTAGTTGTTCATCTTCATTAAGTTATATTTTAAAAATGATATATGATAAGAATATTAGTAAAATGAAAGTAACAATATATCCTTGATCCCAGAGACACCCACCAATGTTTTGGTTTTTTATGTCCACCTATCAGTGTTCTGATGTAATGCACATTTACAGCTCAGTAGGCATTTGGAGAACTGACTTGGGGCTGGCCCTAAAGAAGATATCAAAGACATCTGTCCCAAGCAGATCACTGGGAAAAAATTCACAGAGAAGGGCCATTCTGTCAGATCAATTCTCATTATCTCCACAGAGTAGACAATCAGCCTTGATTGTCAGGTTCTTATATTGCTTACTATTCTTATTATTATGGTTACAAAAATTATCTGGAAAAAGCAACTTAAGGACAGTTTTATTTGGCTCACATTTTGAGGATCCCTTTGAAGGTGGTAGAGACAGTATGGCAGCAGTGACAGTGTGCATGTGGCACATACCTTCTGTAGTCTGGAATACAAGAGATGGATGCTAGTACCCAATGACTTTCTCCTTCTTATTCAGTCCTGAAGTCTACCCCATGGACTAATGTCACCTACACTCCTGGTTCTCAATTTCACCACAATAAACTTAGACTATAAATGTCTTCATAGACATGCCCAGCAGTTTGGCTATGCTCTTTTAGATCTTATCACATTGGAAATCAATATTACCCATCACAATTCCATACATAGTCACTGGACCCAAGCTTGAGGAGAGACAGGCAACAGATTCTGAAGTGGAAAACTAAATAGACAAATAGAATAAGAGTAGAAGATCTATGAGAATTTATATTTTTTATAAATGGAATAAGGACAGGTTAGTGTGATAAGATTTTGTTTATTCTCTAAGAAAAAAGCTTGCCTAAAGGTCAGAGGACAGAGTCAGCCGCAGAGTTAGGCACAGAGATCAGGCAGTAGTGACACATACCTTTAATCTTAGCACTCAGGTGGCAGAGATCTGTCTGGATCTCTGTGAATTCAAGGCCAGCCTGGACTTCAGGAAATTGAAGCAGTCCAAAAAAGAAATAAAGCCAGGCAGTGATGGCTCACACTCTTCATCCCAGCACTAGGGAGGTTGACACAAGAAGTGATCTGGCTGGACAGAGAAAGGAATGTAAAGCCACGGAGACAGGAGGTCAGCCTTTGCCTTCTGTTCTGGCTGAGGAATCAGGAGTATTCAGTCTGAGGATTCCTGGAGACAGAATCTTCCCCTTTCTGCCTGAGGAGATTCAGTAGGGGTAAGAAGTAGTGACTTGTTCCTCTGTCTCTCTGATCTTTCAGCTTTACCCCAATACCTGGCTCCTTGGACTTTTACTGTAAGACCAATTAAGATTTGTGCAATAGGTTAGGGAGAATTACCAACCTACAAATGGTCCCTAATGATTTGTCTCCTGCTATTATCACACATACCTAGATCTTTACTCATCATCAAATCAGAGTTGGATGTTTGAATTCAGTGAGAAGGCCAGTTCATGAAAGGTATTGCTGGTTCATCTTAATCATTGTGTCATTATGGAGGAAGCCAGCTACCATGTTCAGGGACACTCAGCAGTGCCCTGGGATGAACTATACAGAGAACAGCAGAACCATGCATTTTGGACTTGCAGCACATTGCTAACCATGTAAACGACCTACCTAAGCTAATCCTGCTGCATAAACCATGCCTTCAGATAGCCCCAGTCACAATCAACACCCTGTAGTGACTGAAGAGAAGACCCTCAGTCTGAACAGCCTGATTAGGACAGTCCTAAATTGGGAACTGGAGAGACAGCTCAGTAGTTAAGCACTTGCTGCTCTTTCAGAGACTCAAATTTAGTTCCCAGTCTTTGGGCCAGGAAGCCCACAATGGTGCATATTGCCAGCTCCAGAGAATGTCTTTTCTTTTTTTAAATGTGGAACACTTTCAAATTTGAGTGTCCTCTTTGTATAGGGTCATCTTTTCTGTATTGTTCCAGTTTTAGTAATATGTACTGCAGAAACAAGCATGAGCTCCAGAGATTTGATTCTCTCCCGTGGCCTCTTCAGACACTTGGACACACATACACACACAAAACAACCTTAGAAAGGACTCTACTAATTCTCTTGCCCACAGGAATTTGTCAAGAAAAATAAGTCATTGTTTATTCATTTAACTATGTTTTCACTAGAGCTTATTTTTCAAATGACTATATATTCAGATGGATGGCATGACTTACAAGCATGGTCTACGAAGCAGTCTTATGTAATTGTTAGGAGTAGAATCAGTGCAGTTAGGCAGATCTGGGTTTGAATCTTATATAAGTTATTTACCTAGTTATCTTTCCTTTCTAAATCTGTTTCCTCCTCCTCTGAAAACCAGTAATAAATATGCTTGTCTATTGTTACTTTTCCCAGGATCACACCTCATAGGAATACATAACATGGGATTTATGTGCAAATGCTTAGATCCCAAGAGACATAAAATATGTGTACCTGGCTGTGATTGAGTGTGCGGTGTGTATGTGTACACACATGTTTATTTAGTGTATCAAAAGACAAAAGAACTTACTTGTATTAAGCACTGACAAAATTGGCTACGAGGTGAGACAGTCACTTTACATGTTCTCAGTATGAATAAAAATGCCTTCCTTGATATTTGTTGGGATCATACAATGTAAAGCTCTGAGGCTGGGGAAATTGTTCAGCAGTAGAGCACCCACTTAGAATATGCTATGCGGGATCCTTGGTTCAATCCCCAGCATTACAAAACTAAAATTTAAGAAACAATAAAATCTCCCTATTTGCAGAGGAATTGATCTAAGATAAATATGGTATGATAAAATTGAAAACAGTATTCTATAACTAATCAGTAAGCTGAGCCTTTTTTATCTCAGGGACTGGAAAGAGTAAGCAATCCATGGGTGGTTAGTACAGAAACTGAGACTTGGAAAGTGGTGTAGACTATGGGACACAAGTAGTCTGCACAGCTGTATCTGTTTCCTGGTCAGTACTTGCCTGGTCTTCTGTAAGAGAGGCTGTATTCGGAGTGATAAGAGCGGGGGGGGGGGGGGGGAAGAGAGAGAAAAGAAAAAGAAAACACTTTATTCAGCCAACCAACTGTTATAAAGATTTGAAACTTCACAGAGCTATGATATTTTCTAAAAGCATCAGCCGTCTCTGCTGGATTGCACCCTTCATTCCTTCACTGTATTACTAGGCCTTCCCTCAACTCCCTGTGCTCCTGCAGGTTTTGAGTAATCGTGTGGACCTTGGCTGTTATCATTCTGCAGTCTCACTCTCCATTTTTGCCAATTCCAATTTGTTCTAAGTTCTGCAATAAATGAAATAAATAATAAATGAAAAGGCCAGAGGCAACTGTACCATCACCCTGCAGACCCAGGAGAGAAGCCAGAGGTTGCAGGGTGTCACTGCAGAGAAGATGGAAAACCATGTCTCAAGGGTCCAATTATTTACTATAGCTGCTGAGATGAGATGATGTATGACTGTGACAAGGCTATCCTGGAAATAGTAGCCAACTGACATAAATTTAGATACATTACAAAAGAAATCTTGAATCCAAAGAATGCAGCTTTTAAAAATTAGAAATTAAATACCTCTGGTTGCTGCCCTGCACACTGCACTTTTCCCATTGACATAGGCATTTGCTATTCAGCAGTTACTACTATTTCTGAAATATCTAACTGGTAGTTTTTAAAAACTAAGACTATAGAATTTTGTATTTCAGATTCATAAAAGCATACCAAGTAATCTTAGTGAGATTACAGGCACAAGACCAAACTTTAGAGACTCACTTTCAGATCTGGTACAATATACAAATAATTGATGTAGTCAATAGGTTATGGCCATGGCAAAGAAACATGCAAAAGCTATGATCATGAGATTGGGACTGAGATTTGGTTTCCTTAACACCCTACAAGGTCACACACTGGAATGAAAAATTTAAAGGTCAAGGGGCAGTATTAAATGAATGACACGAGAAATAAATTAAAAAAAAAGTGAGATGTTTAAAATGTGAACACTGCTGCTTCTACGGGTATCAAAAGAAAATTCATTAAACCCTAAGAGTGTCCATAAAATGGGATTTTCAGGCCTGAGCTTAAAGGAAAGAGGAACCAGTTAGTGAATAAAGTCTAGAGAATCGGGTTTTCGGAGTGAATATATTGATATTGGAATTTATAAATCTATAGCTTCTACTACATATCATGTGCATTATAAAACATAGCCAGAATTCAAATTCTAGAGAGTTTCTCAATGTTACTACATTGAGAAAGTACAGTTAGATAGTCCTTGTCAGTCCTCCTGATATATTACTACCAATGACAACAACATTATGAAGACTCAAAGGCAAGGATAAAATTTATAGAAATAGAACTGGGAGCAGGTGTCTTGAAAGACCTGTGATGTCAGCACTCTGGGAGATGAGGACCAAGAGTCTAAGACCAGCCTGGACTACATGGTAAGATGCTGTCTCGATAGACAGGAAGAGGGAAGGAAAAGGAAAGGAACAGAAGGAAATGGGACAGGGGGAGATTAGAGGTAATAGGGGTTGGGAGGAGCAGAGCACTGGGAACTATAGACATTTCATCACTGCCTGCCCAGCACCTGATGCTCAAGAAAACAGTGAATGGATATTAAAGGTATTCATGTAACAGGCCCCAGACTCTCAGCAATATCTAACTGTTCTTGCAATTGTCAAAGACTACACTGTGTTCGCTAAGGATCACTGTTCTCCCTCACTCTTGTTCTTTGGACTAAGTGGTGACACCAAGGTTGCCTCACAGTCTGTTCATCCATAGGGTAATGGTGTGCAGAGTGGAAGAGACTATGAAAAATAATTGCTTAAAACTCTGGCTAACTTTGGTGTGTGAAGGCATGGAGTGCCCTGTGGAGCTTGAGGAAGAGTCAAAATTTGGGGGATGATGGAACAAGGGTGCTTATTGATGCAGTTAGAAACCCACATGGGGCCAGACAAAGGATGAATTAATGCTCTTAAGAGCAGATAAAATACATTAAACCCAGGAGCCACTAAAAGTATTTTAAACAGGGTAACTAAGTACAATGGACCAAGTTTAAGAAAACTAATCTTATAGCAATGGCAATAGATTGGAGGCATGGATATTTAAATGTAAGAAAACCAGTTTGATAATTACAGGCTCAATAATTTTGAGACCTTATTAAGTCTAATTTTGACACCTTATTAAGGCATAAAAGGCCTCAGGCAGTGAGAAACCTAGTGATAGGGTTAAAAAGGAAATTCTGGGGTATAAATGCACATAAAGATATATGGCTACCTATTCACAGATTAATGCATTTTAACAGCCCCATCAGAGCCTTTATAAATCATCACATTCGTGACAAAATTTTGATCTGCACTCCCAAGTCTTATTCCAACTTCCTCTCTACATCTCATCTATTATGACCAAGGAGATAAATCACAGGCATTTTTAACCACAAAATTTAATTTCGCACATGCAGAAAATTTATTATGCTATTTTTGTTTTAAAAACAGAAATATAGCCATATATTTTTGTTCAGAAAGAGAAGATAATGCTGAATAGAAATGTAATACTGCCCACCTTGACTACATACTGCATGTTAAATACCTATTTTTTTCTATTAGAATGTAAGATTCTTGTGGCTAAAACTTAAGTATGCCTTGCTTACCATGGAGGGGCTGTTTCTGAAATATTCCTGACTGAGTAAATTGTTCAGTTTCACAAAAATGTCACAGATATATAGAATTAACTTGTCAATGGAATCAGCTATTTAAAAATTATAACTTCAGCCAAACAAATATAGGCCTCCCAGAACAAGGCTAATGCCTTGATTCATTCCTTGCGTGCTAGGAGCCCTCTGCCAAATATTCATACAAACATGATCCCCTCAAGTTACATGTGGGTACTCTTGGTCAGACGTGACCAAGTTTGGGCTATTTTACACAGGAATAACCTCCTCTGAGAATTGAATGATCTATTTATTTTTATGATCTGTTTTGTTCGTACTTAATATATTGTGATTGTGCTACATGCTTTCTCTGTATCTGAAGAGAATGTCCTAAAATGACCCCAAAAGTATTTGTTGCATGATTCTGAGGCTAAATAGAGGGAGACAAGGGTGATTATCATCTACAGATGAGGTCTTCCATCATTTAATAGATGAGAGTGTGGAGTAGTGGCTGTAGTAAGCAACCTCACATTTCAGCAAGTTTGCATGACGTAAGCTCAATCCTCATAGGCTCTTGTGAAAAGCATTCCAGATGTCCTGGGTTAAACAGCTTTCCCATGCCTCCCCATAGATTCAAGCTTCTTCCATCTCCCAGGTGAGACTTCAAAATGGTACCTCCACATAAATCCCTATGTGTAGAGAGCTGCACTGTACTGCGCCCTAAAGATGGCGCCAGTTTCCGCCTTCCACCTTCCCGAGGGCGAGTGCTCTAGGGAGTAAACAACTCGTTATTGGCTGTAGGTGAGGATGGTGGCTTGCTCCCGCATCCTAGGACCTATGGGTGATGTCCACGTGACTTACCGGAATTGGAGGCCCAGAGGGTATTTAGCCATGAGCAGGCTTACCCCCCCCCTCCCCTGGGGTTGTTCATCTAAGAGTGAGAGTGTGAGTGTGAGTGAGTGAGTGAGTCATTCGTCAGAAGTCAGAAGATTGTTCAAGGTCCCGAATAAAGCTGCTGGAGAGAAGGATCCAGTGTTGCATCTTCCTTGCTGGCAAGGTTGTGCGTGACACCCATGGAAGGGAGAAAAGAGAGTAAAGGATCAAGCAGAGGAGACTCTTACTGGCCAATAGCAGACATCTGCAAGGGCAGTAGGAAACACAGAAGGAAAATGAAGCCATCTGGGAAACAGAGCATAGTTTCTTCCATCAAGTGGACCAAGCGTGTATTTATCCCATTAGTCTGTCTTTCCTTCCTTGTTGTACTTTGCCTATAACAAGACCAAGAATCAATATAATACAGGAGGACACTAATACTACTGCTTTATATTAATTATACTGGGTAGAAGTGTGTGAGTGTGTGTGTGTGTGTGTGTATGTGTGTGTGTGTGTGTACTATTTTCTATCAAATCTCTGGAAAATCTCTCCTTGTCTGAGATTTTTCTCATGAACTTTGGAACTGATTTATTTGCGTAGCCATTCAAAATCAGGCTGTTGTATTTTAAATGGTTATTGTCACAAGAGCCTTCCACTTTCTTCATTGTGGTAGAGATGACCTTTATAAAACCTAAGACCTAATTGTTTCAGTTAATTTAAAACAGTTGGGAAATATCTTACAGGAAGTCATTTGTGCACAAGATCCAGCTGAAATGCCATCACCTCTCTGTAACTTTCTCTCCTTAAGACTTCCTATCCCTGATATAACTAATTGGCCCTCATTTGTGTTCTCACAGCATTTTATACATACTTGATTGGAGAATGAATCACATTTTAATATAGTCATTTCCTTGAATATTTGTCTTCTTGTAGTCTTGAATTCCAGGCTGAGAATACACATCTTTGGTGCTGTTCCAGTACAACTCAGTTTCATTGTACAAGAGCCAGCTCAAGGTGCATGAGACCCAAGAAAGAAGCAGGCAGATCCCGGGTTTCTGAGTGCTGAAGACTTACTTACAAAAATGTGGTCTCAGTTACCATCAAAAGGGTACATACAATGGTCAAAACAGAACTGACTTCACCTAAGCTGGAATTTAGCCAGTATATCTCACACTGATGTCAGGGTTACCTGGCACATTCCAGGCACCTGGTGCTATGGTCTGCTTGTAAAGCTCTGCCTATCACCCTAATTGTTGCCTTTCCTTATAATACACTGGAAAAGTATGTGAGGAAAACTGAACAGAGCTACCCAGGAACAGTCACACACGGTGACATTTGACACGACCATAGTCACACCAGAGTCTATTTAAGTCTCTAAAAGAACTGGTGACTCATAGAAATCATGGAATAAGAGCTGCCTGAACATCACCTAATAAAGCAGCATTACCATTTGTTTATGTAACTTTACCCTGTGAACTCTTTAGGATAGGAACCCAATCTTTATGCCATTTTTACAGTATATATTCATGTAGAAATTAAAATCCCAGCTTGTGGAGGAGTAAAGACTATACTTATCTGTGGATATAAGGACACATATTTACAGACCATTGTTAGGGATTATATTGATTTAGAAATTAGAGTCTGTTGATTCTCCTCCAACAGTCCTGACTTCACTAGCGCTGAAGAGTTGCCTAGGTCTCCACTGCTGGGCATGCTCTCCCTCTTGGTGGCCATATCTAAAGTCCAATTAGAGAGCTGTCAGCTTCCACCAAGGTGCCACTGGACTGAAACACCAGTTCTAGTTGGTATTTAATAAGAACTCAGAGCCAGATATTGGGTAAAAGCTAGAATGTCAGAAGGAGGAAACAGACCACCGTCAATTCTCACTCAGCCAACTTTTCAGGGAACAAGCTATCTTCTAGCTTCTCAGCCTGGCTCGTCACCTCTACAGAATACCTCAGTGTCTGCCTATGCCTGACTGAAACAGCTTCTTCACCCAGCTATTTCACTTCCGGATTCAACTCTGCATCATATTCCTAGAGTTAGGATTAAAGGTGTGAGCTACTACTACTTGGTAGTTAGGCCTGGTCACAGAAACACAGAAAGTTCTCTGTTTCTGAAGTTATGGAATTAAAGGGTAGGTACCCACTCCTGGCTTTTCATGCTGGAATTAAAGGGGTGAGATACTACTCTCTAACCCTCCTGGATTGACTGTGGGTAGATCTGTTGTTCTCTGATATTCTAGGCTGATTTGATTAAATATAAAATATATCACCATGCTGTACCCTTCCAATTTGCATGCCATGCTGGCCATGGGCATATGGAATATGTATTCTAAAATATAACCTGCTTATATTAATAAAAAATTCCATAATATAACCTGCATATGTATTCTAAAATATAACCTGCTTATATTAATTACTATGTGTGTGTATATATATGTATATATGAGTGTAATTATTAATTAAATATTATGCTATAAATTTGAAAGAGACAAGGAGGGGTATGGGAAGTTTAAAGGGAGAAATATAATTATTTGATAGTAGCAAAAAAAAATCCAGCTTGCTTTTTTTTTAAAAAAAAAAAATCTTTATTTATTATGTATACAGTGTTCTGCCTGCAGGCCAGAAGTGGGCACAAGATCTCACCATAGATGGTTGTGAGCCACCATGTGGTTGCTGGGAATTGAACTCAGAACCCCTGGAAGATCAGCAAGTACTCCTAACCTCTGAGCCATCTCTCCAGCCCCCAGCTTGATTTTTATTATTTGATTTCCGGTATTTATAGTAGATCAGAATACAAAGAGCAAACTAGGAAATAAGGATGACATAGAGTCCGAGAGAGAAATATAACCCATTTTCAGCAGACTAGCCTATACTACTCTAGTAAAAAGGAGGCTGCGGGCCTGACTCTGAGTTTGCTATGACTCCAGGCAGAAATGGTGCTCAGCTGTGCATCAAGCATCCAAACCATTCAAACTGTTTCCTCACAGCAATGGCAGTTTGTTTCTGTATTTTTTTTTTTGAGGTGGTACAGTCATTTAATTTAAGAATTTTAAATGTGTGGTATAAAAGACAGTAAAAACATTGCATTGAGGGGAAGCAGAATGAGATCAAGGTACCTGAGTAAACATAAGAGAACTTGTCTAAGAAACACTTTTCTTTTTTTTCTTTATATATTTATTATTTGGTGATTTTACATATGCACCCCATCAAACTCAGTTATCAGTCCTCTCAGATTCATATCCCCATTTATATGATCTCCCCATTTATAAAAATGCCCATTCATGCTGCTTATTTACTTACTGGAGCATAATTAAACTCCCTGTGGCCAGACCCTTAAAGAATGGATTAATAAACTGTGGTACATCTACACAATGAAGTACTACTCAGCAGTAAAAAAAATAATATCCTAAAATTTTCAGACAAATGGAGGGATTTGGAGAATATCCTCCTGAGCGAGGTATCACAAACCCAGAAAGTAAAGCAAGGGCTGTATTTTATTCTTTTGTTTGTTTCCTCATTGGCCCAATGGTTTTGTGTCAGAACAAGTACTGTGACTGCAAACTGTTTCCTGGATCTTTCACAGAGAAAGCCAGGAACTGCTATCTGAGTTCCAAGTGAAGTGTAAAGAGAGTCACAGAAAACAAGAGATTGCCACACAAATGGCCATCTCTCCTCCTCTGCTCTCGGATGTCACCAACCCAGAAGTGAAGCACATGAGCCCCAGATGCCTATACAGAGGCAAAATGAGGTAGAAAATGATCTTTTCCATCTGTTCCAGAATGTCTATCTTTTGATAGCATTTGGATATAGACTGCCATCTCCAGTATGTGCAAATGGTCAAATGCTGGTATCAGGCTAGTTACATAAAAATTATTAGGGAGTAAAATAATGGAAATTCAAATTTATAGACCCATGATTAAAATGCACAAACCTGTATTATTAAAACTCTTCCAGGTGATTTCTACTTTTAAAACAATCAATGCATTTCTTGACACAGAATAAGAATATACCTGAAATTTCCAGTTTTGTTCTTTGTCTCCATTTCATCATTCCTGGATCCTGACATGTCTTCTTAGAGATAAAATTTTAGGTGGTAATTCTCCAAAGCCTCACAAGAAAGATAATGTCTCTTGTTTCTACCATCTCATCCTGGTACATGAGGCTTAGGGAATAATTAATTCATGGGTTCTATATTACTCAAACAAATGTCTTATTAGAAATCTAAAATTTCTGGTAGACAATAGTCAACAAATCAATCCAGGGGCTAACGAAGCTATTTCCATTAGATGACATCAGCAATAATAAGTGATTGTCATCTACTAAACAATAAAAACATTGAGTTTAATAGATGAGCTGTTCTGTGTGCTTTATGGAACTTTCCACTTAACATTTTGCAAAGTTCTGTGAAGTAGACAGTGTCTGTCCCACTTTGCAGATGGTGAAACTGAGATGGAAGGAAGCTAAATAATTTACTTGAAGTTATAGACAGTGGCAAGGGCAGAATCTGGGCTCAGACAGCCTGTCTTTAGAATGCCAGCCTTTAACTTTCTCACTGTGCTGCCAGAAGCCATGGCAAAGTGGCATCTGAAACCTCACAGGCGGTAAAACAGAAAGTCCAACCCATGTTGGCTCAGATGTTTCCACCTTTCTAGACTGGAAAAAATATGTGATACCTTTAATAAGAATGAGTGCTTTAGAAGTTGGCAGATACAGAATACCAAAAAACCTCCAGAGAAGCTATGCATCAAGACTCACAATTTATTCCAATTGAGCATACTTTATTTATAAAAGCACTTTCTAGTTAATCCACATCAATAAACAAATTCAGGAAAGAATGGATGAATAAGGGCCTCAAAGAGATGGAGGGAAACCAAAGAGAAGGAAGATGGACAAAGAATGCCAAAATAAACTGCATTTTAGCCAAGTTGCATTCTACTTTTATACAAATCAGAAGCAGAAGTTAGGACTCAACATGATCTAGACAGAATTCGTCACTGGCTCTCATGATTACAGGGTCTTACTGTAGCTCCTTTAAAATGGATTCTAAGGTCACTGGCATTTCATAACAAAGCAATTTCCAGGGAGTCTGCAGTTTATATCCTATCAAGGCAATTTGAAACTTTCCTAATTATAATACCTTAAAATAATATTGGAGGCTCATATGTACATGCAGATGTGGAGAAATCATCTCAGTGTGTTTATCTCTGATAGGAATGCAGAGAACATCTGAAGCAAAGGTATTTGTTCCACTTATGCTTGACACTCCAATAATTGACCATATGTGACTCTCCATATTAATTGATTAATTAATTAATCAATTCTAGGCATGATGCAATAGAAATAAGATCTCATGGAAACAACCTCAGTATCTAAGAGACTCTAAGGAGACATGTGAATGAACGAGGATCATAGAGAAGAACAGCAACAATATCAGAGCATATTCTACCCATGCCCATAGCCAGTCACACTCTAATTCCCTGTTCATGATACAAGTGTGCATGCTGGAGATTGTACATGTGATAGGTCATCATTGTACCCTGAACCAATTGCTAGTCACATTCTGATTCCCTCTTCATGATGCATGTGTGCATGTTGGGGATTGTCCATGTGACAGGTCTCCACAGAGGCCGGAGGTGTCAGATCTTCTTGGAGCTGAAGTGACAGGTTGTTGTGAGCCACTCAATGTGGGTGCTCAGAACAGAACTGGGAACCTCTGGGATGGCAATTTAAACCCTGAACTGCTGAGCATCTTTCTGCTGTATCAGTTGTGTTCTTTGGCACGTGCACAAATACACACAAATGCACATCTAGCACCAGGAGACAAGAGCCCTAAAACTCAAAGTCAGGAGACCTGGGCTTGAATGAAGAATTTGAGTCTGATAGAAACCTGGAAGCCTGGTATACCCCAACTCTAGAATCTGAACAGCATGCTTGTCTCCTCCTCTCTTGGGCTCCTTGAGAGATAGACGTGGGTGACTTAGTACAGCCTAGGCATCTTGTATGGGGTTAAGTACAATTATTTTTAATATAAGTTTATTGAAAAATTGAACAATTGATTCAGTGAATGAATGAATGAATGCTAGATGTAAAACAGTTCAATTGTAAACTAGATCCCCCATAGAACAAATATCTCAGATTCCTTGTTGTTCCAGCTACCTGGAGCTGTATAATAATGTCTTCCATTAACAGAATACTTTATTATCATGTTATCAGTTATCAGGCATGTTCAGGTATATGAAACTCCTATTTCTCCCATTAAATACTGTTATGGTGGAAGGTAAACACTTTGGCTCCAAATTTAAATATCAAAGAGCCTTTGGACATAGGAAATAAAGTAACTTGTCCAAGTTTATCCCTCCATGTATTTCAATGATAGAATTAGAACTTATGCAAGGGTTTATTTATCTCAGCCTACTTTTTCAATCTGTGTACAAAACACATAGATATCTGTACACATAAAGATGGACAGATACAACCACTAACTCACGATTTATTATTGGTAGTCATTTACAATGTCTTTGAAAATACTGAAACAGTGAATACTGAACCATTGTACCTAAGAATGACAGTATGTATATGTACATGTATGTGTCCACAAATGATGATGAAGAAAGACAGAAATGATAGATGATATATAGATAGATGGATAGATGATAGGTGATAGACAGACAGATAGATAGATACAAAACAAGACAATAAGGTTCAGAAATGCTCAGTGACTTGACAGAAGCTATCCTACTCACTGTGGGACATGGGATTCAATCCTAATTTCTCCCCCCTAACAAAGCATCTTGCCCTGCCCCACACTGCTCCCTACTCTTCTCATGCTCTGGTCACCTCTGAGAGGCAATAAAAGGCACTTTAAATTCAAATATCATTTGGATATTTTTTTAAAGGGGAAACTTAAATCGTTGTTAATCTGAACATGTCTGTGGGTGGCTGAAAATCAAAATTTTATGTATTGCTCTTGGTTACTCACAACTTTTAGTGAGCAGGTGAACCTACAGGTAGGGACTCTGAATGATAGGGCTGGAGTCATATCACATCACATGATCACCTTGTACATGACCTTTCCTCTAGGTCAGGTGTTAGGAACAAGGAAAGCAAGCTGGTAGAGAAAATAGTAGTTAGCATGGATTTGGTCTTCTGACTTCCTTTACTCTGCAGGCTGGAGGGACCACAAGTCACATTTGTGCATTCATTGTCTTTGTAAACACATAGAAAATTAGTCAGTGCAGACACAGAGGAAAAGAATCCTAGTATTTCTCACCTCATGCGACAGCCCAGGAGAGGAAATCAGCCATCCACAGATTAGGAATATAAAGTGATACAGGAAACCAAGAAAGGAGAAAAGGTGGAGGTAGAAAATTCTGATTAGTTTCTGCAAAGACACAGCTGTGTTGTGGTGCTGTTGAAGGGGGCATAGGGTTGTAATTGGTGTATTTGGTATCTGTCCATTGTATAAAATTTGATGTGTTTCTTATGGCTATTTCATCCTAGTATTTATATACTAATTTAAGCATATCCCCCAATTTCCATGCCTTCTTACGTTGCCCCTTCCCAGTACAGAGGGGGTACAACTGACCATAAACTAGATTCAAGTCTGTGTGACATCTGAAGGGTATATCTGCAACAGTCGTAGAGTAGATACTAGACAATGGTGTATTCAAAGCAAGGCTCTTTAGGTTCAAAGCTAAGTACAAACTATGCCTTTTGTTCTCTCTACACTTTACTGTGACATGGGCAGATTCACTAAGCCTCTGCTTAAAGCATGAATTCTAGTTTGTATTTAATGAAAACCCAGAGCCAGATATTGGGGAAAAGCTGGACTATCAGAGAGAGGAAACAGACCACAGCCAATTAGAATCCAGCCAACTTCTCAGGCCGAACAGGGTAAAAGCTATCTTCAAGAGTCCTCTGCCTGTTTGGTCACAACTGCGGAATACCTGAATGTCTGCCTACACCTACCTTAAATATCTTCTCTGCCCAGCTGTTTTGATTCCCAGTTTAACCAAGTATCCATCATAATCCTAGAGTTAGGATTAAAGATGTGAGCTACTACTGTTTTATTTTTATGCTTTGAACTCACAGAACACTGAAAGATCTCTGTCTCCTGAGTGATGAGATTAAAGATGTAAGTCACCACTGTCTGACCCTCATGGTTTAACTGTGGGTGGATCTGTTCTCTGATATTCCAGGCTGATTTTACTAAATATAAAATACATCACCACATTTTCTCCCATCAGAGCCTGTATTAGGCAGGTTCCTCACACTAGATATTTACTACTCACAAAAATAAAGCCAGAGATGGTATAATTTCTTCTCCACAGGAAAAAAAAAAAAAACCAACAACTACATTGTAAAGAGGAAAAGTGACTGGCCCAGAGAAACTTCAATAGTCAGTGTCAAGGCCAAGATTAAATCCCGGGTTGCCTAAAGGCAGTGGCCATATTTCTTCCACTAAGTAAATAATTAGGTGCCTTTTCTTGGTACTGGAGGAAAACATAAATATGGATTTAAAAATAGTAGACAGGAATTTCCCAGCACTAGAATTCTCTCTTCCACTTAATAACGAAGCCATATTAAATGGTCTATCTTAGAGAGAAAGCTTTTGTTCTTATATTAAGACATTGACCCTCTCTGTGAAGTCATTCCATCTATGTGGTTGATAATGTACATGGATTGGATATTCATTCTCATTATCTCTAAGAAGTCATTTAGAATAAAAAAACCACGGCTCTAAACATTAAATTGCTCTTCATATTATTGTAAATCAGGCCTTGGCAACATATAGGTTCTATCTTTTGGTACATACACATCAATTTAAAAATTAAAGATGATGTAGTGTTCTGAAAAAGATGCCTATTATTTGAAAAAAACTAATAGGATATCTGGAGACTCGGGAATATTCCTGGATTCACACACCCATATCCAGGTCAGTGTGGATCACAGCCATTATCACAGCATAAGAGATACATTCACTGGGTGCTCGTAGGGAGAAGAGGCATCGTTTCAACATTCTTATGTCACCCGTCAGCCCCTCAGTTCAACAAATAGACAGATACTATGCCTTCACCCCCATCTTAAGTACTATGATTTTTTTAATGATGTACAATTGATTCAGTTCCTTTGAACTTCCTCTAAATATCCAAACCACTTAGAATCATTAAGATGCTTTCAGAAAGCAGAGAGTGTATCTCTCAAGTACACTGAAAGATGATTCCGTCTCACCCTGCCTGGGTGCCAACTTAGGGTTCATTACTGTAAATTACTAACATTGAAAATGGTGAATCATAAAGATGAATTGTTGAAAGCTCACCCAAGAGGAGATGTCAGGCCATGGATCAGTGAAGTGTGCCAGGTGTAACCCTGGAAAAACAAAATCCAAGTGTTCTGAAAATGTTCTTCTGTATCAAAAATCATATTGCTCTGCAAAAATACAGAACGAGATTTCTTAAAACAAAGACCAACCCTTTCAACTCTTCAGCTGAAACTGCTCATCTCTGAGACATGGCTTGGTTCTGACATGAGGTTACACACAGTAGTAAGGACAATAGAGGGGACTGGCTGAGGGCTAGATAGAAACAACACCTGCTGCCTTACTGAGGGTTTACTATGGTTGTGAAGAGACACCATGACCATGGCAACCCTATAAGAAATTTATTTCATTGTGGGTGGCTCGCTTACAGTTTCAGAGGTTCAGTTCATCATCATCATCATCATCATCATCATCATGGAGAGCATGGTGGCATGCAGGCATATGTGGTGCTGGAGCTGAGAGTGCTATATCTTGCTGACAACAGGGAGTCCACTGAATATCACACTGAATGAAGCTTGAGGAGAGAGACCTCAAAGCCATCCCCCATGGGAATACACTTCCACCAACAAGGCCACACCTTCTAATAGTGCCACTCCCTCTGGGCACTATTTTTTTTCCTAACTGCCACACCTGACAAGATAGAACCAAGCCCATTGCCAGAGACTGTGAAGCACAATGAATCAGGAGACACATAAAAGTCTGGCAGATAATTTAAAAATAATGGCATAGTTTCAATAAATAATACAAAAAAATTGAATGTGAGGCATCTCAAATCTCACAAGCATGTCTTAAACCTTTTCAAGTCCTGAGTTGCTTTAATAGGAAAAGTATGGTAGAAAGAAACAGGAGCAATGGCTCAATCAGTAAGTGTTTGCAACAAAAGCATAAAGAACCAAGTTCAGCTCCCAGTACCTACATAAAAAAAATTGGGAATTGGGATATATACCTGCATCCCACTGCTGGGGAGGCACAGAAAAGTGGGTCCCTAGGGCATGCTAGCCAGCCAGTCTAGATAAATCTGTGAGCTCCATGGTTCAATTAGAGACTGTCATCAGAACAATAAAGAGGAAACCAATCAGGGAATATACTCATAGTTATTCTGGCCTCCAAATGTAATAACGCACACACACACAAGCATGTAAATGCTGAGAGAGAGAGAGACAGAGACACAGAGACAGAGACACAGAGACAGAGAGATATGTGGCCTGAAAACAACCCTAAAAGTAACTCAGAGCATCCAAATCTTCTTGATCCAGTTTCATGACAAGAAAAATGTTTTATATCAGGGGCTAGAAACATCTAGGAGATGGGAACTTGAATTGAAAAATGCTTCCATAAGATTGGAGTACAGGCAAGCCTGGAGGGTGTTTCTTAATTAGTGGCTGGTGAAGGAGGGCCTAGCCTATTGCAGATGGGGCCATCCCTGAGCTGGTGGTCTTGATTTCTATAATAAACAGGCTAAGAAAGCCAGTAAGCAGCACTACTTCACAGCCTCTGTATCAGCTCCTGCCTTCAGGCTCCTCCTCTAGTAGAGTTTGTCCTGACATCCTTCAATGCGGACAATGATGTGGAGGCATAAGCCAAATAAACTTTTTCTCACCATTTTGCTTTGGCCCTGTTATTTCATCACAACACTAGTAACCCCAAGACACTAATAAATACACAACAGAACAAAAGCACACGTTCAATGAAATAATTCTTAACTTGAGCATGTCATAGCTAAAGGAAGGGCACAAGCATGAAGGATATCCTCTGCACTCAGTATTTCCCCAGCTTGTTTAAGAATCTGCTACAATGCTCACAAAAATAGCATAACAAAATATAGAAGGAGGACAGGGGACTCCTTACTATATAAAGTGTGAGCTAAGGCTCAATTTTCTAGACTTAAAGATTTTGTATGTATGACTGTTTATCATATATGTCTTAGCATCGCCTTGGAGGTGAGAAGGGAGCATCAGATGTCCAGTATCAGAGCTTTGAATGTTTGAGTATTATCATGTAGATGCCAAGAACTGAATCCTGATCTTCTGTAGGAGCAACAATTGTTAAAGGCTTAGCTTTTAACCCAACCTCATTATGATGAAGAAAGACTGCTTATATGGGGCGGGGGCTGAGGGCAGGGTATCGGAGATAAAATTTTGTTAAAATGAGCAGAATCCAAACTCTACTGACCTCCAGAAATTTAGTAGAAGTGGGGGTTAACAAGAATAAACTTGTGAATTTCTACAAAACTATATAAAAAAAATGAAGCCACAAAATACAGAAAAAAAAATCAGACAATGAAAACAATCAATACATGTTATTCAAACCCATGTTTCAATTAATTAGAACAATATCAATAGCAACCATTAAGTACCTAAATTTGAGGATGGTTTTATTATCTCCCAAAATGGAAAATAAAAGTAGAGTAATTCATAATTTATGCCTTGCAACTAATGAGACTGAGTTACTTCGCAATCCATTCATTTACTTATTATGTAGTGAGCACTTGAGATTTTTGAGCCATGGTAATATGCCAGAGTTTTTAATAGGGTAATGAGACCCTTGAAGTTCAATGGGACAGAGATTCTGTCCCTCTGCATCTAACACTGGGCAATGGAGGCATGTAGGTAGTGACATTGATAGATAAGATGATGTGACCTGAGGTCATTAAAACAAGACTAGCAATGAAACTATAATTATTGGACAAAGGAAATCTCATCTCCCCTCAAGGACTGTGGATATTATTCCAAGTAGGCAAAGGTGGGGGGGGGGTTCTTAAGAGAAGAAATGATACAATCCTGAGATAAGCATAGATTGAATGCTATTCCAAAGAGTTGGGACTTGCCCTGAAGGCATCAAAGAGTCCAGAAAACATATGTGTAGCGGAAAATCAGAATTTACCCAGGTAAACACTTGTGATGTCAAGGAACTGAATCTCTTGGGGTGTGGCCAGCTGTAGGAAGACCCTGGGACAAGGAGCTGATTCGCTCTTTTGACCCTAGCACGCTCTGGGAAGACGCTCTCCTGCTCTATTTTCTTGCGTATCTCTGTCTCCTTTTTATCTTACTAGAATTGTCTTTGTATTGTAAGTGTTTTTGGAATAATACATATTATTAGATTATATTGAGAAGCGGTTGAGAATCATTTTGCTATCTAGAAGTAGCAAGATGTCATCTGTGCATGAGGAAGGTTGTTCTGGGATGAGGTTGGAGGCATGTGGGAGGAGGGATCCCTAATTTATAGGACTTGGCTTTAAGATCTACAGATGCATGTCACAGGTAAAATCAACTCTTCCACTTTGCAGAGGCTCTGCTTATAGTAAGGCAGTGACTGACTCCTGGGGACAAGAGTCTCCATTGCCAACACGAGCTTCATGGAAATAAGTTATTCTCCTTTTCTGCCACTGGGATAAACAAAGAAAAGAAAGATATCATAAAAAAATAAATCCAAGACAGATCAAAGGACATACGACAGAGGACACAGCAACTGCCACCCTTAAGCAAAGCACAGTAATGAAGAAATGAGTTTTGGCAGCCCAGCCAGTGGGATATGAAAGAAATTAATTCAGAAGGGGTGTAATGACCTGAAAAGAAAAACTGACGAGCAAAGTTCCGGGAGTTCAAAGAGAGAAAAGCAACTCTCAGGTAAAAGCCATGGTCTCCTCCGCCTGCCCATTTGAGCGCTAGTGCACTTGGGCCCTCAGCAGAAGAAAGGATGTAAACAGGAACCAAAGATCTCACTGTGCGATTATTTACATGTATTTGCTTTGTTCCTTTTCTTAGTAAAGAATGCCATTTTAATTTACTGTCCTTACAGAAGAACTTGCTGTTGATCACACCAATCTTATTCAATCCTGATGTTCATATAAGCTTGGGACACATTTTTGGATACTTTATTTTTCCATCTAAAGATTAGAATTGCTTTTGAGACTCGGACCATTAGTATAATGGATGTTGATGTGGTTTTTTTTTCTCCAGATTTGACCATGATACAATAGAGAATTAAACTGAAATCATTATTTTCTCTTTGCTTGGTGCATTATAAAGCATTCCTAGCCAGCTTGCCTAAGGTTAGTGAATACTACAGTAGTAAATTGTTCATGCGAAGTCTTTGGTATTTATCTGATTTTGAAATGATTTTTCCACCTCATTAACTATTCTTACATTCTTGTAGTTCTTTGAGTGAGAAGCAGAGAAGAAAATCTTGACAGTCTGAGAATATTTTCATGGCCCAAACCTTACAAAATAAGCTCTGAGATGCCCTGACCCTCCTCAGGAATGAGCTTGAGTTTGCACACAATTTTGAGAAATGGTTCTAGGCATGGAGTTCTCACTTCTTAACAGTATGTTTTTTACACACAATTTGACTTGTGTTTCCCAGGCCTCAAGTGAGGGGTCACTGTGGAAAATAAGAAGAAAAGTTAATTCCAAAACAGAGAGAGAGGGAGGGAGGGAGGGAGGGAGGGAGAGAGAGAGAGAGAGAGAGTCCATCCTTTCCCATTGTTTATGAATCAGCAGACTGTTCTGTCAGATTTCATGACTGAAGAACCTGTACAATGAAAAATCAAAATAAAAAACCTGCAGGTTGTTGGATTTCTAGCCAGTATTAAATTTAAAACTATATAATTATGTGATCCTGACACTTACTGTTTCTAACCTAAAATCTTTTCAGCTTTGCTATTTCAGACCCTGGGGACGTCTGCCTTCTGATTTCTAGCATTTCAGTGGATGCGATGTCTCATCTCCACCACCCTCCTGCAACCTCTCTGTTTTAATTAATTCCTATCCTTGCCAGGTCAGTGAAAGTACAAAGGCACTTCCCAAAACCCAGCCCCTTACCAGAAGTGGGCAGAGGGGCAAGCCATCCCCAGGGCTCCCACCTCACAGTTGGCTTCCTGGGTAAGGGGCACTGACCCGGTTTTCTGCCAAAGCGACTGCTGGAGAACTAATTACTGTGTGAAAACACCCGATTCAGGTCAGTGTGTTCCTCCAGCATTGTTTACATTTGAGTTTAAGAGCATCCGATGGCAGAATTGACATTTGCAGCGTGCTACCACATTCATTTGCAAGGTTTTATGTTATTTTATTTTCCGGTTGGGAATGTTTGAAGAGGCATTTATCATGAAAGCCCTGGCCTTTGCTCCTAAAGCCTCTTACCAGGAGCACAATAACAAAAACTGCTAATTAAAAGAGGGCAAACAAGCAGGAAGCAAAGACAAAGGACCACCCCTTCCTTGTCAGAGGGATGCAGCTCCCCAGCCTGGGCCTGGAAGGAAGCCAGTTCCAGCTCCACCTAACCAACCAGGTGCAGCCACTTAAATCCCCCCTTTGAACAGGGGCGAAAGGCAACAATTCTCTTATAATAATTCTAAAATAGGCTCGCTCATCTTCAGTAACAACAACGATTCCAAACCATTGTGTTTTCATCCTGCCAAATTTCCTCCTTATGGCCACAAAATCCAATGTGGGTCTTGACAACGTTCTGGAAAAACTTGCTTTGTAGTGCAGTGACGTAGACCTCCAGAGGAGGCATGTCTAGGCGTCCATGTCATTCTAGAACAGTGCCTGCCTTTTTCTGTCTAAGAGAAGGCGTTTGTCTCTGCCCAGTTCCGACAACAATTCTTTGGGAAGCTTTTGCTGATCTTTGTTCCCCAAAGTGCCTACATCTGGGTT
Organism: Sigmodon hispidus; assembly: GCA_004025045.1. Taxonomy (NCBI): domain Eukaryota; kingdom Metazoa; phylum Chordata; class Mammalia; order Rodentia; family Cricetidae; genus Sigmodon; species Sigmodon hispidus. The sequence goes on along the minus strand of PVIH01004053.1, from coordinate 61,101 downwards.
TCGCTGAAGGATTCAGTGCTACCTGCCTACTTAGCAACTTGCTTTGCTGGAAGGCTGTGAACACACCTCCCTCTGTATTAGATTTCCACCCCCCACTACCCCGCCCCAATACATGCAGCTTTCTCTGTCTGACTCTCACACCGAGACTGATGTAGTAAATGTTTGCTGAATGGAAATACATACAGGAATTTAGAAGCTCAAGAATGGTTTTGAAAGTTTAATTTCTTGCTAATTAGACGTAAAATTAGAAAACCGGCTGAATGACAAATATTAAACTTTGAATCCTCTTCAAAATGTATAATAATATGTGGATCAGCAGGAGTCTTTATTCTTGCCCTCTGAAAATATAATTATAGAGTAAGAAATGTCTAGAAGAAGCATGTGCTCCATTCTCCTCTGCCTCCAGGTAGGTTATATTAAATTATCTCAAGCAGATGAAAATCTATTCTTTTTTATTTCAAAAAGTGAATTTTTTTTAATTCCACTATTCTATTCTAGTATTAAAAAGGTGTCGTCTAGGAATCCCACTCTGGCTTCTCACTAAAGCCCACATGGAACAATTTAAGTTAAGAAACTGTCAGCTGGATAAGATTCATTTTGTTACAATTACATAAGTTTTATATAGTGAGAGAACAAATATAATAGATATGTAAAATGAATTTTATATAAATTCATGTGGAAAGATGTATGGAAATATTGGAATGTCTGTATTTAGCTTCAAATTTCTTCATTTTCTTTTGTGTGTGTGTGTGTGTTTATATTACCTGTCTGAGTCAGAGTCTCCTAAGCATATGTGTACATAAGCAAAGGAAGATGATGGGTTCCCTCCTCCTTACTCCCCAACCCTTTCCCTTGTCACAGAGTCTCACTGAACTTGAAGTTCACTGCATGGCTAGACGAACTAGCCATGGAGCTCATGGAATCTGCCTGCCTCCTCTCTGCTACACTGAGATCACCGACACGTGCAGATGTGGCACTAAGGACCTGCGTTCAGCTTCTCCTGCTGGAAGAACAAGGTGTTCTTACCCACCAGACCATTTCCTTAGCCCTTTCAATTTCTAAGATGACTGGCATGGATTTCTTTTTAACCTTATGTATTAACTTTAAGGGATTTTAGGTGATAAAGCACCTGTCTAACATGGGCAAGACCCTGGGTTGTATACCTAGGATGGCTAAACAAGCAAATAGAAATAAGTAAAGTGGTAACTCAAACCACACACACACACACACACACACACACACATATACACACATCACATCACATACAGGCACACACACACACACATATACATGCATCACATCACATACAGGCACACACACACACATATACACACATCACATCACATACAGGCACACACACACACACATACACACACACACACACTAGGGGGTTGCTGCATAAGTCGTTTCTGTGTATTTGAGCTTCTAGGATGTGGGACTGACGTATCTCTATTCTTCCTGTTGTCCTGAGAACTTTAGATCTAGTCTTCACACCTCAGCGATCACTCCTATGGATAAGCAGAGCTGAACTGTTGAGAGGAGTGCCAGCGTTTGGGTGGAGGCTGTACAGCATAATGGTGAGAGATGTGGGCATCTGAGAAGCTAACAAGCTGGTCATACATTGTGAATGCCCTACACTGTTTTCATGATTTTATTTCTGGAACTATAGTCATATTTCATAGTTAGTAATAGGTATTTTTTCCTAACAGAGTAAAACAGAGATTAGAGAGTCATTGGCTTTTTGGAAAAATAAGCCAAAAAAAAATCTTTTACTATAATAGAATGCAGCATAATAGAGATCCAAGTTTCCAGAATCTGCTAGAACTTAAAAACTTTACTTTTCTTGTCTAGAAAATGGAAATGATGTCATCTTTCTTATATGTCTTAACAAGATGGAACAGAATAATAAACATCTGAACTCGAACATGTGCTCAGTAAGGGGCAGCTGTGTAAGTATAGTCAACACTGTGGTCCCACCCAGATTCATCTTTACAATACCGAAAACCCATCTCCCCATGACAAAGTATGTTGGTGATAAAGGGCTTCTACTGGAGCCCCACAGGACTGTCCCCCCAGGTATTCATTCCAAAGGAAATATTATATTCCAACTTTTATTTGTCCTTTTCTCTATTTCTTTAAGGGAGTTTTTCATTTCCTCCTTAAAGGCTTCTATTATCTTCTTAAAGTTATTTTTAAGATCGTTTGTTCCTGCTTCTATATTGGAATGTTCAGGTCTTACTGTTGTAAAACCATTAGGTTGGTGGTACCAGGAAGCTAGGTAAAAAGGAAGATCCTAGAAGAGACATCATGGATGCCCCTGGAAAGAAGAAAATAGATAAGATCTCCTGAAAAGAAATGGGAAAGTAGGGGGGGAGGGTGTAAGTGGAGGATGGTAGAGTTGGGGAAGGGACAGACAGGGAGAACAATAAAATAGATATCTTGATAAGAGGGAGCCATTGTGGGCTTAGAGAGAAACCTGGTCCTAGAGAAATTCCCAGGAATCCACAAACATAACCCCAACTAAGACTCCAAAGTAACAATGGAGAGGGTGCCTAAATTAGCTTTCCCCTGTAATCAAATTGATGACTACCCTAATTGTCACCATAGAACCTTCATCCAGCAACTAATAGAAGCAGATGCAGAGATTCATAGCTAAGCTCTGGGCTGAGCTCCCAGTCCAGTAAAGAGAGGAAGGAGAGATTATATGAGCAAAGGGGTCAAAATCATGATGAGGAGACCCACAGAGACAGCTGACCTGAGCTACTGGGAGCGCACTGACTGCACTGACAGCTGAGGAACCTGCATAGAACTGAAGTAGGCCCTCTAAATGTGGATGGCAAGTTCTGGGACCACTGGCTGTGGGACCTGGATTTATCTCTGGTACATGAGCAGTCTGTTTGGAGCCCGTTCCTTATAGAGGAATGCCTTGCTCAGCCTTGATACAGTGGGAAGGGGCTTGGTCCCGCCTCACCTGGATATGCCAAACTTTGTTGACTCTCCACGGAGGCCATATTCTCTTTGAGGAGTAGATGGGGGTTGGAAACTGGAGGTGAGTAAGAGAAGGGGAAGGAAAGGAAACTGTTTTATAAAAATAAAAAATAAATTTAAAAAACCCTTTTAAATAAAAAATATAAAAAAATCTTAATTGGAGGAAATAGTCATATGCCTCATCTTCTCTTTGGAAAAGCAGATGTTTTGACATCCACCATATACCAAACTACTGTGTTTTCACAAGCTTCCTTGTGACAGCCAAGGGTTCTAAGGAGCTTGTAAGTGCTGGAGTAAGTGGTTTGGAGCTCAGAGGACACTGTGCTAGGCTGGGCTGCTGGGCTGTTTGGCAGGGGCAGGACAGGGCTAAGGTTTGTCTGTAAAAATACTTGCCAGTTACGCTGTAAACATGAGAGTCTGAGGGCTTCCTGGCTGAGCCCTCATAATCTGGGGTTTATTAAGCATTTTATTATTTCTAACTAATAGCAGTATTGTGTTTCAGGCTGCACTTAGGGCAAATAGTAAGGGGCATAATATCAGGTCACTTTTCCTGAAGTTGATGGCCACATCCCTACCTGTCAGTAGCAGGGATGCTCCCCAGTGAGGACTGAAACTTTTCCTTTGCTCTCCTCTGGAGAAGGTCGGCCGGGACTGACTTTCCTCTCCTAGACCCATCATGAGGGCTTTTAAGTTATTAAGAAATCATCAGTATGCACATTATTCAGCTGTGCCCCATCATACTCCCATCGATTAGTGTCACTGGAGGGAGTGTTAGAAGCCACTTGGCGTAGAGAAAGGAGAAGGAATCTTGGAACAACTTCTTCGGAGAGTGACTGTGAAGAACAGCACACAAACCACCCCCTCTCCTCCCATCCATCAGCTATGCTATGGCTGCAAAAATCCCCTCAGTCCTAAAGCCTAGGGATGGATGGATACAGCTGCCCTCATCCCCAGAGTCTGGATCCAGTCTCTGCCCTGTTCTCCCAACAGTCCAGTAGGGGAGTCAAAGTTGGTAGCCAGCCACACAGGAGCAAGTCACAATCAGAGGTAGGTGAGGAAACTTATGTGTAGTTTCCCAAGACAGACAATAGTGTAGCATGGATATGTAGCACTGGCTTAAAAATCAGAGAACTAAAGCATGGCATTCTAGATAAACTCAATATGCCTGCAGAGGCAGACTCCCTCTGAGGGTGGTGGGAAGAGTCTTTCCTAGGCTTCTTTCTTAGTTCCCGTTGGCTCCCAGTTCCCACCTTCTCCATGTGCTGCTTCACACTAACCCTTTTCCATGTGCCCAGATTTTTTTCTTTTTATGAATAAACCACTCTTCCTAGATTAATACTCACACAAAGGACCCAGCTTGAACTTGATTATCCCATAAATCCCTTTTCACAACTCAAGTCACATTGGGAGATATTGGAGTTCTAACAGCAACACATACGGTTCACAAATTAACCAAATATTAGTCACATGCAACACTCTGATCTTTGAATAGTTGGAGTCATCCCCTTAAAACTGGAACAAGCTCTGGAGTTACTGGTTTTTGTTTATGTGTTTGCTTTCAAATAGAGCCTAGCAGGGTGAGAAATTAACAAGCAAGAATGCTGCTGTGGAATATTCCTGTACACTATCTAAATTATGCTCTAATTAGTTTAATAAAGTAGCTGACTGACCAATTGCTAGGTATTGCAGAAATATTCACTTGCAATATATCATATAAAGGATTAATATTTATTGAGGGGTATATAAACACTTACAATATAAATTGAACCTTAAGATAATTTTTGGAGAGTGGAGCTGTCTCACACGGGGCTACTGATCCTCTCCTTGAGAACACAGAAGAAAAACAGGAAGGGAAGTCAATGTGACCCGGGACTCAGTGGGGTCTGGCCATGCCCCATTCCGGATTCTGGTACCCCAGAGATATGCCTCTAAGCTTCCTCAGCTAACAGCTGAGTCCCACTACAAGATAAGGTTAGGCTGAAATATCCAAACAAAATCAGGGAAATGCTAGTCAGTCACTGGGAAAGAAGATTTGCCAGAGGACGGATAAAGCCACATGGCAAAACATAGATTAATAAAAATGAGTTAATTAAAATGTAAGAGCTAGTTAGTAATAAGCTTGAGCTTTGACTGAGCATTTGTAATTAATATAAGCCTCTGAGTGATTATTTGGGAACTGGAAGGCTAGAGAAAAATGCCTATTTATTCTGTAGCCACACAAGATGGATGCAAGTCACAGCTCTACTGGGTACTTGTGTCACCCTGAATCTCAGCATCTTTAGTCTATAAATTGAAGTGAAAAGTGGTTTACATATTCAGAACATTGTTGTGAAGATAAAGTCAGAAACATTAAGATATAGGGGCTAAAATCTAGCCATGTAGTAGTCTAGGCTCACTAAGATGTCTTAATGTCTTCCTTCCCACCAAAATAAAAAATAAATAAAGGAAGGAACACTAGAGGGAGGATGATCTAAGTTTCAAGTTTATTTTTGGCTGTATCACAAGTTCAAAGCCAGCCTGGGCTACATGAGCTGCTGTCTCACAGTGGAAGTGGGAAATGAGGAGGAGGGGAGAAAGTGCCTCGTTACAGCCCATGGTTACCATTGAAGTGCTATGGTGTTGTGCCTCCAGCTCCCACAGAGGCAGTGCAAAAATAGGCAAAGAAGGTTTGAAATTTGTCTTCCAGCCAATCTGGAAATCTACTGTTTCCAAGTTAGTCCTTCTAAGCCTGTGTTTTCTAGAGATGAGTTTTGTTCTCTTGCTCATAAAGAATAAAGAGGAGAAAGCTGATGGAGGTGGGTGGGAGACATCATCATCACTAACTGCTGTTGCTGTGTGAGTACAGGAAGTAATTACTAGCTTATACAATGAACTGAGAAACTACTAATGGGCCCAGATTTTGACACACTCTACAACTATCCTCGTCCTCATCCCAAAGCTGCACCCAAAGAGTCACTACCCAATAATCCTACTTGAATTTTGTTATTCTTAAAAGCACAAAAATAGGACTTACTCAGAAAAATTGTCAGGGAATAGGAGATGAACCAAACAGAAAACTTTCATTGATTTCTACCTGGGAAACCAAAAGATTTCTAGGCCTTTTATTGTAGGAAGTGACAATTATGAAATTCTATATCTCTATTTAATGTAGTTGTTAAGCATTTTATATTGCTATACAGACCAGTGACATTGGTCCAGCCTGTATAGGAAACACTAAAACAGGGAGGGCACCAAGGTCTTGCCTAGCATAGTTATGACTTTATTAATGGAACTATTTTTTTATTTCCACAGTTACCCAGTGTATGCCTGTTTCCCTGAAATTTTTCAGTTTATATTTTCTTTCAACAACACTATATATACTGAGTAGTTTCATTCTAAATATGTCCCAGTTTGATCAACAAATTAAACCTATAAGCACTCAAAGTTATAAATTTATTTTATTTTTCTAAATGTCATCTGGAATGGCCTTTGTGATTTTAATTTTCTTTGAGATTTTCTTCTATAATAAACATGAGAATTTTTTTCTTACAGGCAAGGTGCTAGTCTTAGTTGTGTACGGTACTCCATTCTTTAAAACAAAATTAGCTTTGTGCTAGGCTGTGACTCAGTGGTAGAGTGTTTGCTATTATTTTAGATTCTGGGTTTGATTCCAAAGCACTTCAAATAAATAAGCTTGTGCTGAGCAGTTATATCAGCTGAGAAATATTTATGGAGTATTTACCAGCAGTTTAATACCAAGTATGAGCAGAACTTTGAAACATACTTGAAAGCTTTCAGTCAGCAGGAAAATGTACTCTACCTATACTGCTTTGCTTTTACAAGACTTTTGAATTAGAAATAGATAAAAGTCTTTAAATAGAATAAAAATAAAACATCTTCCAGCTGGGCCTTTAAAAACCTGGGTTCTCTGCCCAGCTACTAATTAGGCACAGAACACTAAGAAGACCTATTCCCCTCATTGGATTCCATCTCCTCATCCATAAAATGAGTGCTTCAGAAGAAATGACCTCTGAGGCTCCATTCAGCTCTAAAATGCTCTGATCTGATGAACCATTGCTTCTCAATTGATTAAAATGAGTGTTAAGAGACTTGCCAAGGTAAACACACCAGGCATGAGTCCAGCTGGTTTTGTTTTCCCATTTTTCTTTTTCTTCCATTTTTCCATCTTTGAGCATTTAGACAAATGCAAAGTAAATATTTCCAAATTGTCATTTAGAAACCACACCTGAAATTCCCACTAGAGTGGCTCACAATCAGCCCTTCTACATTTAGAAAGTTTGAAAGGAAACAGTCTATGGAAGATCGGCCTGCTTTTAAGCATATATAGATCCAGCCATCTATTTTACTGCTTGATAAGTTGGTTAACAACTGTAATTTAGAAGAATAAAAAAGCAAAAGAGGATTGGTGGGAAAATGAACTGCAGTACCCCATCACCAACCAAGGGATATGTCAGCCAACCTGCTTAATGGTCCTGGTGAACCAGCCCCTCTGCGGATGTGCAGTCTCTCAGCATCAAATGACCTCATTTGTTGGCTCAATGGTTTAAAAGAAGCATTCTATTTCCCATGGTTGTGCTTCAAGTGTTCTAATCCATAGGGATTACTATGGCAGAATGCTTCAATCCACTAAAGCTTTCTGGCACAAGGCATTTTCATCAGAGCAAAACAAAGTAAATGTATGACCAAGAAGATATTAAAATCTTGGTTATATGGTAGGAACAAAATTCAAGCTATCCCAGTGACTATGTTAACTTGTTTTTTAAAGAGCCGCTACAATTTAAGACTGTATTATAATATCATAAGCAAACAAACAAAAAACAAAGCCCTGTGATTTGGACTTTGGTAGACTCAGGAAGGAATTTCTGTTTGGTTGTTATGCAGATGGCTGAAGGCTGCAGAGAAGATGAAATAGAAGATAAAAATAGCAATTAAGGGTAAACTGATAGCAACCCAGAAATTTTAAGTAAACAGTAGAAAGTGGGTGGCAGAATTAAAAGTTAATAAACTTCACTGGAAGCAGGCATGGGAAGTGATAGTGCCAAAGCTCACGTGCCCACTGTCTATTGAGAGAGGCTGCTTTGCTTCCTGTGAACACCAGATTTAGAATTCAAGACTCTTGATATCACTGTTATATGCTTCCTATGAGTCCACAAAACTAGCTACAAAAGTTAAGAAGGACAAGCCAAACGAATATGTAAACACTTTTTCTCAATAATACAAAGAATTTCAAGATCCTGAAGCAAAGGGTTACACCAAAGATTGGGCCCTGCTCAGTGCACCCATCACACACCCTCAAAAGTTGTAAAGGGCAACTACATTTCCATTTATGTTTGCATTCATCTTCTATGGAATTTTACAATAGTCACAAATATTCGGAACACTGACAGTTATACACAGGGGGACACTAAATCTCAGAAGGATTTCAGACACAGTCAGTCAACTAGGCTGATCTCAGAACTCCTACCCTGTTAGATACTGTACAAGACTCTTGAGGCAGTCCAATAACCTCATCTCTGGACTCCATAGTTCTCCAACGGTCTGGACTTCAATACTACACATAGCGCTTATTTCATATTTGCTTTGCTTAGCTTTTCTGATAAGAATTAGCAAAATGAGTAAACAGATAGCATGACATCCATTACAATATAATATACCTCAGAAATTTATTTTTTACATTCTTTAAACTACATACTTTATTTTCTCTATGGAATTTTTGTTGCTGGGTGTTTTAAATTGATATTTATAGCACCTTGGCAATACTAGCCTTTACATAACAAAAGAAATGTTTTATTCAAATGTTTGCCAGCACTGAGAATTCACACATGTACAAAGCACATACATATCCCAAAGTGCATAAACACAGCTCCTTCCTCAATGCCCGTTACAAATAACAGTACCAACAGGAGAAGAACAAAAAGCATTGTGTTGTAGAGCAAGTCCAACATAGAGCCAAGGAAACAAATAAGACTCAAGGTGTAGTTGGTTCTTTTACTCTTTGCCCTTTGGGGGCCCACCATCTAGCTCCCAAATAAACATAGGGAGATTTATTTTTTTCCTGTAAATGCCTGGCCTTACTTTGGCTTCTTTTCAGGCAGCTTTTTTTAAATTATCCTATCTACTTTTTGTTTCTGGGCTATAACCTTTCTCTATTCTATGCACCTTTCTCTATTTCTTACTCTGTAGCTGACTGGGTATCTGGGTGGCTGGGTGGCTGGGTGGCTGGATGTCTGGATGTCTGGATGGCTGGGTGGCTGGGTGGCTGGATGTCTGGGTGGCTGGGTGGCTGGGTGGCTGGGTGTCTGGATGTCTGGGTGGCTGGGTGGCTGTCCCCTGGTGTCCACTCTTTCCCCCTTTTTCGCTTCTCCCTCTTCTTATTTTTCTCCTTCTATTCCTTTTCTCTGTCCACCAGCCCCATCTGTTTCCCTTTCCTGCCTGGCTATTGGCCGTTCAGCTCTTTATTAGACCACCAGGTGTCTTAGACAGGCATTGTAACACAGCTTCACAGAGTTAAACAAATGCAGCATAAAAGAATGCAACACATCTTTGCATCATTAAACAAATGTTTCACAGCATAAAAGAATGTAGCACATGTTTAACTAATATTCTATAGGATCAGGGCTTTGAGAAAAGATTCCTAAGAATAAGGGGCTTTTTTTCTAAGGCAACTGAAAAGATATTTAGATGACAACTTGTGGGGAGAAAATTTCAGAAGCAGGAATGATATTGGAAAAGATGAAGACATGTTTAGGCACAAAGAGAGGATTTGTGTGTAAAGTGATAAGAGACAAATGAAAACAAGAACAGGTCCTCAAAGGACCTTGGGACAAAGTCTAGGTATCTGACTTTCTCCGGAAAGCTTAGAGGGAACATTCTGGTAGCCAAGTAGAATTTCCCTCACCAAAGTATGGTTCTCAGTCAGAAAACACTTTAATAGAAAAATCCTAGTTCCTACAGCTAAAAGCTGGTCTTGTGCATTCCCAGTCTCCTAGTCCTGAACAGAAGAGTCATGGTTCATGGAATTCTTAGACAAATCAATCTCATACCCAAATGCCTTTTGGCAGTCACACCTGATTCCATGATTCCAGCCATAAAAAAGTGGCCGTACCACCAGGAACAATTCATCAAACATCCACAAGTCTCAAATGGAAGATCTAGGTCCTTTAAAGCAAGAGGAAGTTGTATCATCATTCTCTGCACATGTTATTGATTTAAGTCTTGACAATTTAACTTGTTAGCTCTTTCTCAACTCTAATCCCCTCTCTACCTTGCTTAAGGCTTTGACCTGATCAGTGGTTCCAACTCCCAAGATGATCTACAAACTTAGTTTGCCTCTGTCCAAAGTGATCCTATGCTCATCTGCCTAGGCAGCATATTCAAAGCATAAATCTGGGCTGGGGTGTGGTTCAGTAGTAGAGTGCCCATTAGCCTATAGAAAGCCTTGGGCTTGACTTCCACAAATATAATAATAAAATAAAATTACATTTTAAATCAGAGTTTTTAGTTGGTTATCCCTGCTCATCCCTGTAACTTCAGCAAATGAGAAGCTGAAGCAAGACTGGCTCTAAGTTCAGCTTGAGACTTTACTACCCGTTACCTGATGAGGTTAACTGGCTGGCATGTATTCTGAGCCACTCAAATCCAGCCCTGGTGTACCCAATCTGCTCTGATATCTGTCCCCACAGCTGCCTGCCCTCTGTGTGTTTGCTGCTAAGAAGTATTGCTACTTCCTGCTCATACTCCACAAGCCATATCCACACACATCTCTCCTCTCTATCCATTCCCCAGCAATCACCTCTTCATATCTTTTCTGGTGGACTCTGACTCATTGTTAAGGATCATGACCTTCTGGAGAAAACACTATATGTTCTCCCAGCCTGATAGCTGCCCCTTCCCTATGTGACCCCATCTGTTCTTCAGATGAATCTTCTCAATTGCACCATCATTATCATGTATGCATTTACATCCTCAGCTTTAATGACCTGTTTGAGGATTCTATCATATCTTACTTACCACACAGAGGTAAATGAACATCCATATCTAAGTATCTAAACTGAAGACATCAAAGTTGGGGTCCCAAGATGGAAGACAGGAAATTAGGGAATACAGACAGAAAGAAATGGTAACTCATCATAACAGGCCATAGGAAAAAAAAAATCTGTTCCTTTCACTAGTTTCTTCAAAGAACTAGAGGATACCCTAATTACTAAATATATCCTGTGGGCATCATGAAGAAACAAAATGTAATGATCCATACTCCTCATTGGATCCTCTTACAGAAATTTAAGACTTTAAAACCAAGATTCTTAAAAGCACTAAGACCACTCCACTCCCCAGGATGAGATGAACCGTAGGAAAAGCTTTATTAAGTCTAAATTGACTGGATATTGGCAGCATAATGTTTTTGCCTCCCCCACCCCTAGTTGGTAGAAGACTACAACCCTTTCTGAGGTGGTGAGAAAGTGAGGGGACCCTCCCCTCCGATGTTCATTCCCCCTCTCTGCTCAGGACTCACTTGAAGATGAGAACCAACTCTGGCACCTTGTAAATTACAATCCACATCTCAGTTGCAAGCAGCTCCAGTTCAGCACAGTTAGAAGTCAATTAAGGGAGGCTCAGGATTAAGACATCATGGAGACTGAATTATCTCACACCAGCAGGAAAGAGGATTTGGTTCAGGTTCATGGTCCTTAGAACAGAACTTTCAAAGAGCAAAGAAAATGTAGGTAAATGTGAGCAGTTACTTTTTACAAGAACAAAAAATGGAAAAAAAAAAAACCTTCAAATAAAATACATATAGAGCCCCTCAATATTTTTTTACTAATAACTGATTTTGATATATTTTCAATACAAGCTTAAGGCCTATAGTTTTGCTGGGAACAGTTGAAAATACCAAAATATGGAATAAACCACCATATCCTGCAGTTCTCAACATGTGTTTTATTGACTTTCCCTGTTTATGGATAAAACAGGTGAAATAAAAGTAAAAGTTTAATTACAAGAAGTAAAGTGTCAGCCGTGAAGTTCACAGTCGGTTTTTGTACTTGGAGTCAGGTAGCATGTTTCTGTAGTAAGACTGTAGGTTTTTCACTGCACAATAAAATAATTTCCACAGCACAAAGCATTAGTATGCAGGTGTTCTACAATGTGTTCAGGGAGCTTTCCGGAGTTGGCATGCTTTTGATAAATGTACTCCCAAGCCCCAAGCTCCTGTGCAGAGGCTTGTGGGCTCACACAGAAAAGGCTTTCACACACCTGCAGTCATCAAGCACAGGCCTAATGGGAGGCAAGGGGATTGACGGGACACATACCTTTCTCTCCTTAGGTGAATGTGCAAGTATTAATGAGGTCTCGTGCACAGAAAGGCTATATTGTCATTTACTTATTTTGCCCACCCACATTTTTGGTAACTTACTTTAGAGATCTCAGTATGACTATTCCAGACAAGCATAAAGCTAATGAGCCACCCTCCAAATTATTACAAAATTAAAAATTACAGTGCGACTTTTTAAGCAGCTTTGCTATTTTAGGGAGAAGACACCAAGGCAGTTGGTCCACAGATATTTGCTGCACAAGGCTTCTCTCACTGGCCCTGAGAAATGAAGCAGGTGGAAATTTGTGCCTTGGACCTCGCTCGGGACTTTCTAGACCAGGAGAATACTATTACGGCCACCTTTTATGCATCACTCATGCTCAGAGCAGATTGCCCCCCAGCTGCCTGTGCCATGGGGACAGAACAGGAGCTCTCTGCACATCTTTGCAGACACCTGCTGTTCCAAGGGGCAGAGAAGTACTTCTCACTCTAGCCCCTCTCGATGTAGACAGCATTTCTTGAAAATGCCACATAATAATTTCCCAGAATCATCACTTTCCTGACTGTGATGTGTTAACAAAGTACTTTGGTTCTCTGTGTCTGGTTAGCCAGCTCTACTAGAGCCAGATAACTGAAAAGCCTGAAAGCATAAAATACTCAGTCCTGGGATGCTCACTCTCTCAGTATCTCTGCAGGGGCCCCTTCCAGAGTCAGCAAGAGAAAGCCAAGAGGGAGGAATCTCTTCCCTGGGTGCTTGACATTGGGAAGGAGAGATAGAAAAAAGTTTTAATTTATACCCACCTTGTTGCCATTCTAGCCTCAAGCTCCTACCAACGATGGATGTTTCTGGAGTCCTAAGTGAAGGAGCTGAGCTTTGTCAGAGGACACAGATGTGGACCCTAGCTCACTCTAACATATCTTGTTTGTAAGGCCTGTGGGCACTTTCACTCAGCTTCCTTACCGGGGGGAAATCAATGAGATTAGGATGCCCTATCTGATACATATTAAAAGCAACTGACGGGTCAGGCTATGCCAGTAACTGCATAAATCATTAGCGGTCCAAGCCAGAAATCTTAGCAGTAATGCCAAGCACAAAGTGAAAAGCACAGTTTGAAAATGATATGTAAAGCCAGGGGTCAGAGCCAGGAGTAAAAGGTCAGAAAACAGAATGAGTCTTAGCAATTGTCATGGCTCTCTTTGCTTGCTTGGGGTGTTTTGTTGATTTGGTTACTAACACCACTAATGGATGGAAGTATTGGCTAAAATGTTTAGAGTAGCACCCAGTATTCTCCTATTCCAGAAAGTTTTAGATCTTAGATTGTCTCCTTTCTAGATAATTTTCTTTTTGTTTTTTTAAAATTTTTCTCCCCTCAATACTGGACATCCCTTGCTATTGACTGAGAATCTGACAGCTGAATACCACACCTCATGCTTGTTGGAAAGATCAAAGAGTGCAGATGTTTAAAACTTCAGGAAGCAAGAGCCTATGGCCTAGCTGTGGCAATCCAAAGCTCTTCTTCTGATAGTGTGTTATGTTTCAAATGAAGGAGTTTCAGCACATGAAAATGTACCCTGTCTCCCGCTAAGCATTAGAGAGTCACCAAAGTTGGAAAAACTTGTCATAGCATCAAACAATTTTACAATCTCAGCAGAAAGATAGATAGAGGACCTATTTATAAAATGTTTGCTAGTATAGGTCTTCTTGAACATTTTTCTATGTAACAAACCACCCCAAAACTTCATGGCTTCCAACTGTTACTTCCTTTTCTAGAATAACAGGTTGTCAGCTTGGATGTAACTAAGCTGAGTCAACCTCTCTCTGCCTCCCTTTGTATGGATTAATTCCTTTTTATGTATGCAGCTCCAGCTCCAAGAGCCGAGAAATCTCTGGTGGGTGGATCCTTAGGGGGGAAAAAAAACAGGATTATTCAGAATGAGCTCTTTCCAGGATAGTAGGAGCAGAGCTGGGGGATTCTAATGACATCTCTCAATCTGTGTTCACCTCTGCAGTAACCTGTGGACCAAATACCATCAGAGTCTACTACAAACGAGAGGTGGAAAAGCCAACTCTGAGATGCAAGCTGCAGAGAGTAAGGGTCCATCTTTGATTGATTTTACTTTCCCAGTGGACATCATTGCATAGTGCAGATGAATTCCTCCATCCAAGACTGCCTCAAATCCAATTACGTGATCAAACATAAAGTCCTAGATCTCAGAAATTTCACCTAGCTTAGCAGTGGATGGGGTTCCTCTATCAGAGCTCCTCACACTAGCTTCTCTAGCTCAGAACGCTATAGACAAGTAAACACAATGGACTCCTCTTTTTTTCTCCTAACATACAGTGATGAGTTGGGACAAGACAATCATTTTCACACTCAATCAGAAAGGAAAGTGAGGAAATACAAGGTTATTGGCACAAAGCAATTCAGAAAAGAGCTCATGTCTATGTGGCCAGAATGACCTTCAATTACTCATCAATAGCTCATCCAGCTTCCTGCATACAGTTGGAGGACTCAAAGTCATGTTTCAGATTTGAATTGTCTTAGTATCTTTTAATGATAAGTAATATAATCCTTAAAACTTTTTGGGTTTCCTAAGTATCAGGCTACTGTTTATTTCAAGCGACAAAGATACTTCCAATTGTTTTTGCTACTGTCTCCTTTAGTCCATGGGAAATATTTCAGAAATGATCTGGGATCTGGTAGTTTCGGTTCTGTTGTTAAGGAGCTTTGTTTGAAGGGGCGCATATCCACCAATAGGAAGGGTTATTAAATTGGAACTAAGAAGAATGCCTGTTTACATGGGTGTGCTTCCTGCCAGTAATTCAGTGAGGGGGTTCTCTTAATTGACTAGATGGTGGACTTGATCAGAAAAAAAATTGTTTAGTCACTTAGGTGTAATAAAATTTAATGTATTTCTCAATTCTAGAATCAATAATTAAGCATCACAGGTTTGAGGGACTCACTAGTCCCTCCGGATCTCCTGCACTTCAGACTCTAGTCCCAAGTATGAGATCCCCAGCATACCTACACTTCAGATGAACTTGGCAAGGAAGTTACAACTTCCCTTTGGGCTGGTTTAAATGGGATGTCTCCTTAAGTCTTAGGCATTTGAATTCTTAGTCCACGTTTGGTGGCTGTTTGGGGCAGATTGGGAAATGTGAAAGAAACACGTCACTGAGTGTAGGCTTTGAGGATTCGGAAGACTCAAGCCATTCCAAATGAGCTCTCTGCTCCCTGTTCTGAGTTTGATGGGAGCCCTCGGGTCTCAGCTCTATCTAATCACCTTATCAGTAACCTCTTATGATGAGATGGACTCTTCTTTCCCTGGAACCATAATTCCCAAATAAACTACCTGTTCACTCATTTTTCTTGGTGTTGGTGTTTTGTTATGACAATGGAAAAGTAACTGATATACCCTTCTTCCCACCAGATTATTTACTATGACAACTTCAACTTGGGGGAAATGCTGCACTTGAGTTAGGTTTCTTTTGTTTTGTGTTTTTTGTGTTTTTTTTTTTCAAAAGCTAAACATAAATGGCCATGTGTAGACACACATAGGTGAGATTGGAAGGGATTCAAGGGCAGTGGCCTCTGTCCAGTGGACTTGTGACACATTGCCGTGCTCTGTCATGAATGTGTCCACTGATGCAGACTCTGTCCAGGGCTCTCTGACCCCTGTCATTTGGGGGACCATGAGGAGTTCCACTGTGCAGATGTTGCTGAAGAATCTCTGTTACGGTGAGAACCTTGGGAAGTCAGGATAAAGGTTCAGACCTCCAGTCTTGTAGATGATTTGGCTGACAACTATCCACTGTGCTGATTTTCTCTTTCTTAGGATAGACTTCACAGTCTGCCCTTAATCTATTTGTCAACTGTTTTATAATTCAGGTGGAGAAGAACAATACTCATGGTGGGTTCCCTTGAACCCTGAGAGGCTTAGGAAAGAAGCCCCATGTAAGAAAGTGTTCTGCGTGTTCTTGATGGTGAGAAAGACTGTATGAGAACAGAGTATCGAGAAGTCAGGCTGAGAAACACAAGAAAGGACACCGCAGGGAAAGGAAACACAGTGAGAAACAGAGTGAGCTTGCAGAGAAGAAAGACATGGAAGGCTCAGAAGGCTGGATTTGATGACAGAGCAACTGATGAAAGGCTGGGAAGACTAAATTTAAGTTTTTAATAATAGACTCTTTAATTTTACTCCAATTATCCTGCTTCCTTCTAATATTAAGTTTTATTATCAGCTTCACTTCCAATTTAATAAACCACACAATCAGCCTCTTTATAGAATTCGTTAGTGCTAATACATGCTTCTCACTATCTAAATCAGAGAGAGGAACCATGAGTAGAAATAAAGAGTCTGGGATCCTGCTGGGGTCTCCAAAGTGCTCTTCCTTTATTTGGCCTTACTGGGCATATATTAGTCAGCACTACAACATAGCAACATTTTTTCTGGAGTATAAGCCCTTCTCTGTGCTATAAATATTATTCCGGGGCATTTTAGTAAAGAATACAAGTGACCTGGGGTTCTAGAAATGCTTGCCCCGGCGCAGTGTCCGTCAGGGAGGCTGCCAATAAATTCTGTCTTCCAGTGTGTGAGTTTGGCTGTGTGTTATAAATCACACTCTTGGAAAGCACACTAATATTTCCCTTTGGTCCCCATTGTCTCCCCACCTCTGCTTACTCTCCCCACATTTCAAATTTATTTTTGTTTCTGTTTCAGGACTAATGAGACGATGATCAATGGGTCTCAAGTTGACCCCGGCTAGGAGTCTTCAATCATACCTTCTCTGTCTAATCCACTACACTCCTCTCTTTGTCAACTGATGGATTTATTCAGTTAAGACAACTAGAAATACAACCTCACCTCAACACACAGACTTCCAGTTTGTTTTTCTTGATTTTATAAAAATCCAGACAACCATAGGCACCAGACTCTGTTGGGTACAGGACCTGTTCCTAAACTGATGATATTGTCTTCCTCTGTAAAGACATTTTAAAACACTTGTCCCCACCCCCCATGGATGGTTTTCTAAGATTGAGTTTCCAGAGTCTAATCTCAAAAATCTGACATAGTTGTTTTCATAATGAGTTATGTGCCCACTGTCTCTCTGTCCTTATTAACTGGGGTCTACTGTCCCATCAGCACCTGCCAGTAGAATCTAAGGAAGTTACCAGAAGTACTGCCCAGACACCCACAGCAAGTGACCGTAGATGAAACTGATGGGCAGTGACAAGGAGGGCTGCCTCAACTGATGACCTAAAGCCCTTTGGGACTGTCACATACAATGCTTTATTATAGGACATAGCCACATGATTGGATAATATGAATAACGTAAATTCACATATTCCATAACACTTATTATTCCCTAGAGGTTACTGGGATCCTCAGTGCCACCAAGACACAATATGGAAACAAGCCTACATGATTTGGATGTATCTCTTTACATACTTTAACAAACTGGAATTATACAGGCCCATGGTATATGCAGAGGAAGGTGGGAGAAGTGTCTGTCTCTCTCTTTCTAACCCTTGGCTCTCCCCACATCTTGATTTTGATTTCATATTTTTCAAAATGATGTCTCCTTAATATTAATGTGTCTTACCATGAATTTTACCTAAATAGGGTTAAGGACTTTGATTTCTCTGAATCTTTATTTCCTTGCATGGTACCTCTCCTTTGTCCTCACGCAAATGCACCTGTGTCATCCATTACCCAGATGATCTCAGGTACTGTGAGACATCTTTATTTTCAGGTAACTGTTTCAAGTATAATTTCTAAAGATAGTCTGCAATTCATACAGAGAAAATGGACCAGTCATCTCACTAATCCAATTGAAATCATAGTCTCCAATGTAACAGATAGCAATGAAATTCCTCCTCTCTTTAGTCATTTGTGTGCTCACTGTTTTGATAAACAATCACTCAGATTTATAGAAGCAAAAATCAAGTAAATATGATTGAATTTTGATGCCATCTGGGAAATATAGACATAGATGTGAGAATATTAAGATATTATAAAGGAGACAAAGAAAATAATTTACGCAGCCTACTATATCTTATCTGAAGATTCCCTGGCAAGGTTTATAGGTGGCATCATGCAGTTTTCATTTTTCATAGGAATGAGGAATGAGGGTGCTTTTCAGGACAAAATGTTGGAGAAATACTCATATAGCTGTCTCCATACTGATTGCCAGGAAGACAATCAGCACTGAATGACAAGAAAGCCACAGGAGAAATAATAGAGAGAATGAGATTCTCATTAAACAACTTATAATGCAGAGAGAAAGAGAGAGAGAGAGAGAGAGAGAGAAAGCTTGTATGTACCGTGTGTGTGTGTGTGTGTTTGTGTGTGTGTGTGTGTGTGTGTGTGTGTGTGATTTCAATTAGACAAAACGAGAGTATGGAGTTATCCCAGTCCATTTTTAAATTCGCCAGTAGTCCACAGTCTGTATTATATACAAAAGATGCTTGACTTCTTTCTAAATGCTTTCTCACATTAAAGCTTATTTTTATTCCCATAAGGCAGTCAGAAAATACTTTCACTTTGCAAATGAGGAGGTATAGGGAGGGGACACCACTTGTTGAGTTTGACATGGATAGTTAGTGACAGGGTTGGACCTGAACCCAAGTTTGTTGAGTAGCCATTATCACCCAGCCATATATCAATCCTTACTGACTGTGAGCTTCCAGACAATCACAGAATCCATGAAAATTATATTTCAATTGAAGCTTTACTGATTAATTATGTTCTGTGTCCATGCAAATAATGGCATATTTAATGTGTGAAAGAAAGAGTTCCAATACAAACATGTCCAACACCTCACAAGCAAAGCTCCTGCCTAGATATCTTGTCGTGCTCTTCCTTCAAAGAGCTCATGGGAGCTAGCAACTTCTTGCTAAGTCTCCCAGCATGCCTGGAAAAGGCCCACTGGGCAGTTTGAATTACGCCTGATTTATAAATAGAAAAACTGATTCACAGATGGTAAAAAATGAAGCTGAGTAAGGGTTTTCCCAGAACCGTTGGCAGATCACTGCTTGCCAGGCCTACACAACATCTAGGTGGCCATGTTTCCTGAAAAAGATGCCCCAAAGGGCTGCTGATCACTAGAATCTCCTCTGCATCATCTGCAGTGCCCACAGACTTTGAATGACAGTTCAGCATGAGTTGAGCTCAAGGGCACAGGGTCATGTTAAGGGTAGACAATGCATGCTGGAAAGTGCTTGGTTCTTAGGTGCTGATAGGCTGTGAGCTCAGGAAATAGTAAGAGAGACATCAGCCTCTGCCTTCAAAGAAGTAAGGATGCTGATCCCAACTCAATAAACATGGGGTGAAAGGAAAGAAATTTAAAAAGCTGGGAAAGAGAGGCTTCATTAGAAACTTCGGCTCATTGTCCTTTTTCTGATGAGTGGGAGCCAGACTACACAAATTAGGTTAACTTCTCTAATATGGTAAAAAGGGTATTTTAGCCTAATCCTCATATGTGTATGTGTGTGTGTGTGTGTCTGTGTGTGAGAGAGAGAGAGAGAGAGAGAGACAGAGACAGAGAGACGGAGGGAGGGAGGGAGGGAGGAGGAGGAGGAGGAGGAGGCAGCCAGAGATTGACTACTTCTGTCTCTCTTCACATTAAGCTAAGGTTTCTCTTACTGAAACTGTCTCTCACTATTTCAGCTATACAGGTTGGCTAGCAAACCCCAGGATCTTCCCGGAGATGGGTTACAAGTGTACGCCACTCACTCAACCTTTACATGAGTCCTAGGGATGCAAATAGCCTCCTGTTTGTGCAGCACCCACTCACCTATGGAGCATCCCCAGCCCCTACAATATTTCTGAGCATGGTCCGTGCTACAAGTCACTTTACTGTGCAATATTCTTTTCTTGAATGGCCAATAGCTACATCAAGTTACCCAAAGAATTTTATGCAAAAATATTCTATTACAGTTAACTTTAACCTACATGTGAGAGAATAAGCTTTGATTTTAAAGTAACGGCATATTTGGCTAAATTGCAACAGTTTCTATGTACTTCTCAAAATATCAAATTCCTTTTCTTTCAAATGATTTTTCTGATTTTTTCCTCCAAAATTAAATTTTCCTACCTGCCATTTACAGCCTGGTGTGCTGTATATATGGATAGTGTGTATGATTATGATTCTAACAACGTGCTTGGCACACTGAAGCAAGGATGTTAGAAAAGAATCCCGTCATTCATTAGCTATTTGGCTTTCAATGGTTCAATTCAGGCTTCTGCCCTTCGGTTCTAACTCAGAACCCCCTGGCAGTAAAGAAGTCTTGAAGTGGGTTGTCTGTCTTCTCTTTTGTCAAATTCAGTCACTCTGTGCAATATGATATTATAAACTATGTCTACACTAAAAAGTAATGGGCCAAAAATGCTTGATTGCCTAAAAGGAGGGATGGCTAAATATAGAAAAATTTGAATTGCTTTCATCCCTGTCTAAGTAATATATACAACTATTTTTTCTAACATTTAATACCATTATTTAACATGTGAAAATAAATAAAGTGGACTGACAGAAGCAATACTACAATATTATTTAATCTGCAGTTCTTAGTGCATTTAAAAATAATAATTTTGAAAAGAGCATTCAAAAACATTTGATCCTAAAAATGCATACTTCTGCTTATTCTAGTGTTTGTTGATTCAAAGGCTTTAAGGTCAGCCCAGTAAATATTCAGTTTGCTCGGCACAAACTGTGCAGGAATCTAATAGAAAGCAATATTGTTGAAAATGGATATCAATTGAAAACAGAGAGCAGTGTCAACTATTCCCCACTGGGAACAGACAACAATAAAACCAGTCAAGCATTACACAGCCGAGCCTGCCAAATGGCATTAGAGTGGAGAAAAAAAGGGAAGGAACGTGGTAGGGGAAGAGGCACTTGGCTTTATTTCTTTTTCCTTCGACTTAAAAAGACACATACACACACACACACACACACACAGAGAGAGAGAGAGAGACAGAGAGACAGAGAGACAGAGAGACAGAGAGACAGAGAGACAGAGAGACAGAGGTGAGAAATTAGAGTTTTGCAGAATAAACATTTAAAAGCTGAGAATTGCCCAAGCCAATCATACCACTCCCTTAAGGCTGGCATATTCTGCTTTACTTCTTAAAGTAATTGTCTTATGGAGAGTTCATAAATATTTGCATTTCTTCAAATGAGTAATACCCCCACCCCCATAATTCTTTGGAATGGGTATATCTCTGACTACAAAGTCTCCAAGTTTTAAACCAATGTCAGGTACTGTGGTTACATTTGTTTCATTGCTTAATTAATTGATCTGGGTACCTGGCATTTGAAAAGTCTTTGTTGTTATTGCCAAGCTTCATTCAGTGAAGTGACTCCCAGGAGGAGAAGGCTGCAGATAGCCCTATGGCAAAAAGATACTTACAGTAGCTCTGAAATCTGTGGAACGATGGCATGAAGGAATATAATTGCTGGGCAAACGGACCAAGAAAGAAAAGGCAATCCTGCCCTCACCTGAATGCAGAACTGGGGGCCAGTGCTGTGCCTACCCCCTAAACTTCTACTGTATTTATGGCATTTTCATTGATGACTAGTAAATTTTCAAACAAAGAAAAATTGTCTCTTACAGACAATAGTCAGGTTCCTGAACAGCCAGTCAAGAGCTCCCCCTAGCGAGGCTGCATGCATATTAATGTGAGCTCTCAACCACTCTCCCATGTACACACACTCACACACACACACACACCTCAGTCTTGATTCATTATTCCAAAATATTATCTACTGATATTCTTTGAGAAGAACAATTAAAACATCCTCCAAATTCTCCTGATCATTTTTCTACACTATGTTGTTAAATCCATATCAAGCAGTACAGTCAGAGAGAACTCTCTCAGAAAGAAAAAACTGTCACACTGATCAAATCATTTTGAAATAGCAATAATCACATATTGGCTCCCAATCTGCATCCTAAAGTAGATGCTATCAACGTGGAACGTCCTCAGGGGTGGAATATTATTACGTAATTAGCATAATAACTTTGTTGTGTAAACAAAATAAAAGATAGGCTTGAATGTAAGAAATAGATCTTACACTGCATGGATGTCTCTGGTTTCTACAGAAAACCATCCTGCTTTCAGTCAACCTGTTCTTTCTGTACGGCAAGGCTGTGATTAAACACCTAGGAATAGGTGCCAGCAGCTCTCTGTGTAAATGGACCCCATATGTGTGTACACACGTGTCTATGTATTTCATTGCAAAGAGATGTGAAGAACGCTCAACCTTTTCGTATTTAACCGAATTAATTTGCTGTAATATCTGGCATTGCATCTCTCTAATCAACTCTAATTCCCTCAAATACATTTTGGCTTTCTCCAAAAAGACATTTTATTGGGTTTTATAATCCTTAATAGGACTCAAAAGGGAGAACCAGCATTATTTAGGAGTAAGAAAGTGGCAAGTATAGAAATCAGTCATGGAAATAAAATGGACTTAATGCTTCCTAAAAATTTTTTAAGAGTCATATCAACATTTTTAGTAAAATACAAATGAGTGCAGTTTTATAATTAACGGCTGCTATAATTAACTGAGTGCCTCCTTGCTCCTGCTAGTGTATTTTTTTTCTGAAACCACAGATCACAAGACACATGATAATAGCTGTAAGATGTTAAAGATAACCTTAGAATTCAGTTCGTGATCCTTGAAGCCGGCAGATAGCAAAAATAGCTCAGACAGGTGATACATAAAATGTGTTGTTCATCTCACTGAACTGCTTTGAGTAAAAATCATATGCATGTAAACACCAAGTTTACTGGAACCCCATTTATGAATGTTATTGCTTTCTTCCCTCAGGGGCTGGTAACAATGTCAGTCTTTGTAAAGCTTTGGGGAGACAAGCTGCCATGCAAAGACACACAATAAAATGTTTACCTTGCAATATTTTTAAAGGACATATTTTACAAATCAATTGCATATATTCAAATATTTGCCTTTTCCATGATTCTAAAACTTCTACAAAACAACAACAACAACAGAAAGAATAGGTCGGGGCTAGGGAAGAGGGTACTGCCAAGCCACTCGGCAGGACAGGTGTGGCTGCAGCCATCTCCACCACTGGCCACACTGTCAAGCTTGAACTTGACTTCTGTAAAACTGACACCTGTCTTGGGCTTCTTCCCTGTCAGGTTGTGGGTACATGATTCAGCTGCAAAGACTGGCTTTCTTCCCTTACAAAAAGAGAAATTATAATGCTCAACACCTCCCTGAATCAAAATGAAGCCACCATAGAAAGAACTGAATTTAGACCTATTATGTTAATTAAAATTCTGTCGGCATCTCTGAAAGTGTAATTTGGCCCGATGTGTTTTTAAAAACAACAACAACAAGAACAACAAAACATCATGAAAATTAGCTAATGAATATTGTGCAGTCACTTTCCTAACATAAAATAACTCAACCATCTAAATTGCACAAATTCCAAAACTGCCTAATTTACAATACGTTGTTGTTTGCTGGTTTGTTTTAGGAGAGCTTAACCTAATAATGTGGTGAGGGTACATCCTTTTTAAAGTCCTAATTCTTCATAAATTAACAAGAGACTGAATATTCATAGGAGTTTAGCTATTACATCCCTCCATATTAAACTCTGATGATTTTTATTGCTGCTCAGCTTCATTAATCAGAATCTGGTCCTGTCAGTATCACTATTGGGAACCAAGAGTCTTAGGCTTTTGTTGACAATTCCATCTGATCCTGAGATTTCACAGACCTTAGATTTCCAGTCTCCTCTTCTACATTATGAGCAAGATCTGCCCTGCCCCATTACCCTCATAGGAAAATTGAGAATTTAGAATTAGTACTGTGTTAAATACTTTAAATAACTGAAAGTGCTCATAAACTTGAATTATTTTCAAAGCGTTTTTTAAGTGTGTGTATGTGGTGTGTGTGTGTATGTGTGAATGTGGTGTGCATGAGTGTGGTGTATATGTGCGTATATGTATGAATGTAGTATGAGTGTGTGTGTGTGTGTGTGTGTGTGTGTGTGTGTGTGTGTTTTGAGACAATGTATTACTCTGTAGCTGAGACTGGCATAGAACTCATGGCCATCCTCCTGCCTCAGCCTTTCCAATGCAGGGATAACAGACATGAGTCATCAGTTGTAGTCCAAGTGTATTTCTGTGTACAGGGCAAAACCATCTGGATTATAATATAATGTGATGGTAAAAATGAAATACTGTTACACAAACAATATTAATGAAGCTCAAATGCACAATACTAAATGCAGAAAGCCAAGCACAAAGGCTACACACGGTACCATGTGCATCACACCCTAGGAAGGGTAAATCATAAAACTGTAGTGCAGAAGACAGAGCAGCAGTTTCCCAGGAATGAAGGACAGAAGCAGAGAAATGGATGCAAGGCAAGAAGAAAATGTGCAGATTCAGGAGCCACACCCTTTCATATTGATAGTGCTAGCTACATCTCTGAATAAATTTTCCAAGGTGTTCTGAGCGGGGGGTGGTACTATATGCAAATTACAGTTTAGTAATTTACTTTTTCTTATGGAATGTTAGAAAGGCCAGTATGCATTTGTTATCCTACTCAAATTATAAATGTCCACTTAGCATTAAATGGTTATGAAAGACTTATCTGAACATAAAGGTTTTTTGGTGCATGTTTACCAGTGTGATTAATTTCCAGAAGGCACTAATCAGATTATAATAATAATTGGTATTATTGTATCCTAAAGGGTAACAAAAAAAGTCAGGTCCTAGCATAGCCCCACAGATCTTGCCTCTGCTCTGCCTCCCTTATCCCAGAGAGTGTTATTTATTGCTTTGTTTTACATATGTTTCCTATTGGAATAGGGATATGTCCCCTCATATAGGGCCAGTCAAAATCTGCAATCAGCTACAAAAGGACCTTACTTGAGCTGTGAGTAAAATCAGTGCCCAGAAATACCTGATCAAGGTCCCAAAGAAGAGAAAATACATGAATGGATCCAAAGTAGTTCCTCAAATTCTGCCAAGAATTGCACTGTACAGATAACATTCTGTAAACGCTAGTGCCAAAGCCCTCCTTTCTAAAGACCAGAATTAAGCCTCCATGATTTTATATTCTCACTAATAGAATTGCAGGATTTAAAGAAGGTTCTGTGGACAGCTGCTTTCCATGACACCCAACCTAACAGGGGCTTAACACTGAAAGGACATTCCTGAATGTGGGGAGAAAGCGGGAGCAAAACTGCTTCCTTTCCCCAAACCCCACTACATCCCCTCAGTTGTAAAATGCTGCCTAAAACAATGCCCAAGGAATCAATGCCTGGAAAGACAATTATCTGCAGGTGGGTGTCTCAAAGCTGTTCAGACTCTGTTCTTCGCTCCTCATTGACATTAGTCCAATCTGTGTCAATCAGATCACAATCCTGCCAGACTTTTTCCCTCATTAGTTTTCTATTGTCTGTTCAGAGGCAGTCTGAGCATCTCCCTCTTCAGGCAAGGCTGGCTCTTGTCTGCATTCTGCTTCTGTCTTTCCCTCTTTATTCTCACAGATAAGGAGTGCTTTTAATTCAATGGTTTAACTACTTCGGTAACCAAATAAAAAATATTTCACTGAAATTTTTATTTTAAAAACTGACAGTTTTGAGACAGGCATATATGTCTGTACCACTTGAATTTGCTTTCTAAATGTACAGTAAGTTTTTGTGGATGAGAAGCTACATCCAATCTGCTATGCCATTTTTTTGTTGTTGTGTGCTAAATCACAACCATGTTGCTTGCTTGGTAGACACATATCTCCCATGGGCATTTAACAATATAGGAAAAGCCTTTCCCAGAATCATTTACCTTCCCTCATGCTATATGGTGATGACCACAGACACAGGAGGGTGAAGGTGTTTCCTGCAAAGCCTTTTATTAGGCAAAGAAGGACTGTGATTTTCATTTCTTCAGTACTGATTACATACTAGAAAAAAATATTGAAATTACTGATCAGCTAACTTCACAGCAAACTCATGTGCCTCCTGTATGATTTAGCTAGTGTATTTCTTAAGGAGTTTCATGTACATTTACACCTCTGAACTGAGATGTTTTATGATTTGGGGCTCAGGATCACTCATATAGTTGAGGGTCACTCACTATAGTTACTCATATAATTGAGGCAAAAAAATGGCTAATAGTTTTTCTGTGAATATGCATTTCAGTGTAAGCTATGTTATTAACTTCTCAAAAATCTAAGTGCTATTTATAGAATATCACGAGCTGCTCTATTCACTGCTCACTATTTGTTTCCTTACAGAATGTAAGGATAAATTATCTGATGTACCAAGAAGCATCAAATGTCTTGACTAAGTTTTACTTCCTTTGGGGAAAATAGTAATAATGACCTTTGATTGTAAAATAACATCATAATCTATATAGTCATTCTCAATTCAGCCCATGCCAAGAATATGGGGCAATTTACATATGCTCTAATCAAATATTTGGGGACTGGGGATTCTCACTGCATATCTCTAGATGAGGGCTATGTGACATGCCTTGGACATCAGCCAAACTTAAGGGTCTTCTTTTTAAAACAATAACCACCTACTGAAAGAAAGAAGCAAGCCATTTCCTTCTTGACATTTGTTAGCTTAGGATCAGCAGAATCTCCCTGCTGCTCAGATTGAAATGTAATAGCTGCATGGATGATGTGGAAATCCCCCACTAAGCATTTCGCTGCTGCTGCCTTGTGATTTTTTTCTCTTCAAAAATTACATACACAAAGCAGTTTTGGACTCTGTAATCAGATATTTTGCCTCATAGTACTAAATGATTTGGCTCTCTCTCTCTCTCTCTCTCTCTCTCTCTCTCTCTCTCCTCTTTCCTCTCTCTAACAAGTCTACACAAACCACATTTCAACGCTCCGAATGGCACTAGACTGTGGGTGGGTGACATCTGGAGAATTTTGACTTGTAAGTAAGATGAACTCAGACTGAATAGCAACCATGAGGTCAAACCCTCACCACAGCTTGACTGAACTCATCATCTAGTCATCCAGTTTTAGAGCCCTCAGTGGAAACAAGTGAAATCTTGGGGGAGGGGCAGGGAGCATTGGTAGATCAAACAAAAATGAAACAGTGTCATGATTTCAGCTGCAAAGTATTTATTATATGCTCAAAGACTGCAGGATAATGAAATCCTAATAATGGCATTCCCATTTTGGGATCTCTTTATTTTAAGTCCTTTAGTGAGAAATTATTCAGAAAAAGAAAATCAGATTTGCAAAATTTATAAACAAGCAATAATAGAATTTCTAAGTTTGGTTATATTAAAATGTTTGATTAAAATAGCATATTGCACTTTTCTCATCATAACCCCTTTGCAACCACACCAGTTCCCTTCATAATGTGTTATTATTTATAAGTGCATTAAATGATTAATGCCTGCATTTTAAATGTAGAATAATAAATTGTTTCTGCATACTATGACAATGTGTATCAGTTTATAAAATCTAAGATTACAAATCCATGTTTTCATACATTTTAATACATGCTGACACATGGATGTAGTTGGGTAGTCAGTTTTTTCTTGGAGCTCAGATCTAACTTTTCCCCAAAGTAATATCATCCACAAGTCACTTTTTAGCTTCTCAGATTGCAATTAATCTAGTCATGTAGCATTAGAAAACTCTGAAACCCATCACAGCCCTTCCTTCTCTCCACCTACTTACGTAATGCCCAAGAATAAAACAGGTGGGTAAACAAAGTACATTCAAAATACTAAATTTATACTATTTCCCTCAGAATGTATAGGAGGAGACTAAACAGTAAAAGACAGCCTAATTAGGTATGAATGCATACAATCCTACACATCTATTAGTCCTCATGATTAGAAAATTGGAGTTGAAGATTCTAGCGAGATCATTTATTAATAAGAATATTTGCTCTTCTCCTAATGCCCTCTTCTGGCTTCTGTGGGTACCAGGCATCTTTGTGATGTATATACATACATGCAGGCAAACACTCATACAAATAAAGTAAAACTAAATATATTTTTTTAAAAAATCTTTTTCGCAGTCCTTTTTTACAAATCTGACTGGATGATTTTAGATCTCACCTCTTACCTAGACATGAAGAAAAAGAAACATATCATAGGTTTTTTTTTTTGTTAATGTATGCAGAGTTTGGTTATTTTTATATTGTTAAAACTCACTTCATCTCACAGATTCTTGGCAAAAATCATTAAAACTATTTGTCCATTGCATCAAAATTGGCTTATATAAACTTAGATAATATTATAAGTTGAGGTTCTGATCCAGAGGCAGAACACAAGCATAAAATTTTAGATTCACTCCCCAGCAACAAAACAAATAAAATTAGATACTAAACCTTTGACCTTCCACAGGCGAACAGCAAAGTATTGAAACATGCTATTGCTAAAGTATCATTGGCAAATTCTGAGGAATGATGATCTCTTTTTAGCTCATAAATCATCAGAGCTCAAGCATAATATGTAACCACATGATAGGTGGATCTAGGGAGAATGCCAGAGTCAATCTTATTAGTAAACACTAGTGAAGCTAAATTGTTTTACCTTTCTTGTTAATAAACCTCTATACAGTAGACAGAAATTCTAATATTTTCTTGTGGCATCCCAGTGGAGCATCTTGTAGGTCTCCTGAGTATCTACATACCATCTGAGGAATGCATTAGTCAGTTTTCTCCAGATAAATAGAAATGTCAAGGCATTACCTAATAGGATCTATATCTCATCATGTAACATTTCAAAAATATTTACAATGAAGATCCCATAATACTATATTGTTCAATGACTTCCTGACCATTTCAGTTTGTCCATATACTTATTGTGATGTTCATGTCAAAACAAAATAGGCTAATGCATCTATCAGTAAGCAATAAATGACTACATAAAAAGAGAGAATAATTATGAAGAACTAAGTTGTAAGGTTGAGACTGTCCAATCTAGATATGTAGGGCAGTTCAGCAGGCTGGGGTTAAGGTAAGAGTCAATGTTTCTGTCTTGATCTGGAAGCCTTGAAACCCAAGCAGAATTTCTGTGTCACACTCTTCAGGCATACTTCCTCCTTTGGGAAACTTTCACAATTGCCTTTATGACTTCAACCTACATTATAAAGGGTAGCCTTCTTATTTGAAGTCAGTTGATTGTAACTGCTAACCCTATCTCTAAAATACCTTTACAGTGCCATCTAGACTTGAGTTTGATTAACTGATTGGTGGATATGGTCTAACCAAACTGACACACAAAATCAACCATCATAATTGCACATACTTTACTAGTGGAAGAGGAACATCCCACAGATAAAAAGTGACAGACAACGCTCCCCTTCATCCTCCTGGTCTCAGTCTAAAAAACTCATGTGATGGAAAGAAGACCCAGAAAAATGACAGCCCTTCATTCTTCTCTAAACCCCTGCTGGGAACACTTATGTGCCCTGAAAGAAGAGAGATGTTTTAATCAAATCAAAGACTGGAGTTTAGAAATCAGCATGACAATTTTAATTACTAAAATAAAACTGTGTTAATTCCTAAAGGGGACAAGAATCTTGTGGCATGAACAAAAATGTCAATGAGACAAATAAAGAGTAGAAAGGGAGACACAGAATAATAGTCACATTAGTAAAAACAAAATCATAGGGAAATGTCATATTTTTAGACTTCAGAAACATCTGTGCCCATTGTTTGCATGTACAAAAAGCCAAGAATGAAGATACCAACATCATAGAGGTCTCTGATTGGACTAACAGAGGAAACATGGATTGTTGTCATTGTGAAGTAGAACACAGAACTTCCAAGACCATGGAAACTAGCTTGCCAAGAGCTATGACTAAGTAGACATTGCTAAGGGTTGGGGTCATTGCACATTTGGAGAAAAAAACTTCAATATTATGTGCACATTGGCTCAGAACAGAGCTATGCTACAGGGGTTTTACTTACTGTTTCTTTACTGTTTGTTTTCACAAATAATAAAATGAAAGTAATGCTAACTTGTTTTGTAGAACTACTAGTAGAGATAGTGAAACACAAATGGAAAGATAATAAGTAAATGATAGATGATGCTACATAGACAGATGATGGATGACCGACAGATGATAGATAGATATGAATAAAATTCAGTGAAAAAGGAAACTAAGGCTATAATCAATAAATATATCCTTGAACTTTTGATGCATAGAATTCAAAATGCAATAGCCCATTACCACTGGCATTATAGTCCATGGATGAGAAACTGCAATCAGAGTGGAGCTCAATACGGCCACTGGAGGAAAGAAGGGAAAGGGAGGCAGGAGAGAAAGCAGATCTGCTTACAAGAGATTTCTCTGCTGAAGTAAGGTTCTAAAAGATCTTGATCAAAATGTGTCAGTCGCCACATATGAAAGAGAGACATATACCAGAAGGATCTGTGTCTGCTTGGTTAAGTCCAGACAGCTGAATCCCAAGGGAGAGTGCCAAGAACAGCAAATTTTTGATGCATGTTGGGGTGTGGGATGGCTAAAAACATGAAGGAATGTGCAGATTCATTGCCTGAAGAGAGTGGTATAGGGTTGAACTCTTGAGAGGGTGGTGAAGATCAAATAAAATTAATTGTTCATAGCCATTGTACTCATCTTATTTTCTCACCAAGTAAAACTATATTCAAAATCAAAGTGTTGTGGATATTATGTTTTAAAAAGAAAAACATGAAAAGAATCTATAGTTATTTCTAAGCATACAATCACTTAGATATATTTCTTCCCCAGTTACTCACTGATCCAGGGACATTCAAAACCAGAAGGAAAAAAAATCCAGTCAGACAATTTGTTTGCCCCAAATTTCCAAATAAGTATGTGTAGAAGCATCCTTTCTTGCAGAAGGACCAAATGCTTAAGGGTGAGATGGCTAAATGGCAGGAGGCATACAACAGAAATTATTAGAAAAAATAAGTCAGTGTATTCTGACCTGTATCAACAACCCATGCCTGATGTCTTATTCAGGATGAAGTCTGAGGAGGATGCACAGTGCAGAGAAACAAAGTTCCTACTGAGCCTACTGAGTGCATTCAGTGGATAAGGCCCTTGGGTGTTTCTAGGAGTGAGATTCTTCTTTGGGGTGACCTCGGGTGGTCACATGATTAAATTGCTCACTGCTGGGGGACAGAAGGATGAGGCATGACTATTCAGTGGACACAGTCTATGACACTGCAGAGTCTGGATCTAGGCTACAGAAGGGTTTCCTAATTGGGAAGACATGTCTAGATTTGCTTTTACAGAGTCTATTTAAGCAATGCTAAGAAAGAAAACTCCAAATGGAGGCTCCTGAAAACAGATCAGAGTGAGGAAAGTCAGGATGGAACAGACACCATTTCCCCATTAATCACAGCCTGATATTTAGAAGCATTTTCTTAATTGAGATTCCTTTCTCTCGGCTGACTTTAGCTTGTATCAAGTTGACATAAAACCATCGGGCACACCACCCTTAGTTATTAAATAAATAATTCAGAAATATTCTTTTTCTCAACAGGAACTGCCCTAAAGCTAGACAGAATGGCCAGAAAAACAACTGCTCGTTTTATCATCCAAGAGCAAATACTCTCAGAAGCAAGTATTAGAGCCAGAAAGGTTGCGACACCAGGAGAACACAGCCCAGGGAATCAGCTAAGCAGGGCTCATAGGGCCCAGAGACTAAAGCAACAGTCATGGAGCCTGCATGGATCTGCACTAGGTTCTCTGCAAAGGTACTGTGATTGTTTAGCTTAGGTTTTTTTGTGGAACTCTTAATAATGGAAGTTGGAGTGTCTTTGACTCTTTTGCCTACTCTTGAGACCCTTTTCCTACTACTGAGCTACCCTTTCCAGCCTTTATATATGGTTTTGTGCCTGATCTTATTGTAACTTGTTATGCTGGAGGATCTGATTTTTTTAAGAGAATGGAGGAGCATGGCTCTGGGGGAGAAGGGAGGTGGGTGGGGAGGACAGAGAAGAAAAGAAGGAAAAAAAGGATGCAGCTGGGATGCATTATATGAGAGAAAAATAAATTTTTAAAAAGTGGAGAAAAAGTATTAAATCTTTTGAGAGTTAGGGTTAGGGTTAGGGTTAGAAGAAAAAATGCAATGTTGTAGCTTTTGTCTGTAATCCCAGCACCTTGTAGACTGAGGCAGGAAAACTGCTGCAGTGCCTAGACTAGCCTGAGCTGCATTGTAAGACTCATGTAAAATGTAAAGCTTTAGTAACTTAGAATGAGAATGGGCTTTTCTAGGCTAGAGAGATGAGCCAATGGTAAAAAGTGCTCACAGAGGGATCACAGAGCAAGCTGACTAGCTTGATGAGACAAACTGGAAAGGAATGTGTGTTCTGTCAACTTTGCCTCACTGAAGAAGATCAATGGAGGAAGGCCCTTGACATCAGCCTGAGGACTCTTCACACTTATTGTTATATGAAAGTGCACACACACACATACACACACATGCACACAGTAACATGGTACTTGTATAGTATGTGTATGACCCCAGGTTTGACTTCATCACTGCAAATATAAAAAAAAATTATGAGAGACATCTTCTTGACTAGAAGGAAAAATACATAAAATAAGTAAAAGTCAACTACTATTGTCTCCAAAAATAGTGAGGCTGATGCCTGGGCTCAGAACACAGAACAGAGACATGATTGATTCTACCAAATAATATCCTGAAGCTAGGAAGCCCGGAGTCCCAGACTCAGCCACTCTGATTATTTACCTCACACCAAATTAATCCCTCTTGGGTGCACTTCTGAAAGACAACTGAGACATCACAGGACAAAATCAAAGTGCAATAGATGTTCCACCATCAAAGACCATTATGGGAAAATTCTAAGTACAAAGAGAGAACTAGATTTTATTTAAATTTTTTTATTGCTATTTATGTATGAAACAAAGTAGGTGTTTAAGAAGTTATACCAGGGATTACATATTTTAATACAACAAAATACATTTAGACAGGTTATTTTAAACCAATATCACTACTAAATGGGTGATTTAATTTTAGCAAGTGTTTATAAGAAGCTGTGGGAAAATTAATCCACTACTATGTCATAAAATACCTTGTTTCATAATATTAATTTTGCTATTAGGGCTTGAGACGCGAGTTTCTTTGAATATATATTTTATGTGACATTAAAGTCATTTGTATATGTTATAATATTACCATAACTGTGATAATTACTCTTCTATTAAAAAAAAACTTTGGGGTAATCCTTACAATAGAACATTTCCTATTACAATGTACATACACAATTACCTGTTAGTAAGAGAAACCAGTTCCCTATGCTAGCCCTTTTAGTTTAGCTTGAGAATCTTAGAGGTTAGTGATTTGTCTTAAAAAGGCTATTGTCTGGCACAGTAGGATGGGGGAAGGGGTTGGCAGCAAACCCTGGATGACCTAGATTCATTTTCCTGTTTTTGATGTTAAAAGTCACGACATTATAACCAATGTGTATCTCTTCTTAAAAGTAAATGACATAGTTTGAAAAATCTAATATGCACATTACTTTATAGTTCTCCAGTTAACTGGATACATCGACATGGGCACTGCACACAGACAGCATGACAGACACTTGAGAAATAATCTGTGACTAAGTCACTATCGCAATGCCATTTTCATACCTTGATGATAGAATGGGAAGATGATGGCAATGTCTTTCATTGTGGTTCTTGGCAGATCCTATGTCTTCATAACAATGAGATGTACAGAAAGCATAGGCAGAGGCAACGCTCTAATATATTTTCTTTCCATGGAATCCAGCCAGCTTCTAATTTTTATATAGCCAATGTATCTTTAATAGATACAGAGATATTTGCTTAGAGAAAGAAGACTCACTTGCAAGATCTATTTATATGCCTCTAATCAGTTGCATACATTTAGTGACATGCATTGCTAAACAGAAGCCAATCTTGTACATGGCACTTTGGATGAATAAGGATTGCCTGGAACGGAATGTTTTTAGGGCATTAGAAGGCTCCTATCCATCCTAATCAACTTTGTGTAGTCATGATTCAACATCCAGTGTTGGCTCCAATCAGCACAAGTGTCAGTCACTGCACACAGTCTTGCCCACAGCCTTCTACTCTTGTTTCCTTGTGGCGGAATGCATGTGGCTCTTTCAGGACAATTCCTTTTCGCCTGTATTCCCAAAGTGCCTGCCCTTGACAGACTTGCCTGCTGTGGCACTGACCATATGGCTAGGCTCAGTTCCATCTTCTGCTCAGAATTCCATCTTTCTTCCTGCCCAGTTTATTCCATTTGCACAGAAGGTGTCTTGTAGACTCATCCTGTGAAATACCTGTTCGAACAAAAGCTTTCCTGCCTCTGGTTATAGGAGGCTCTCCTTGCCATCACTAGATGAATGTTGCTGACAATGGCATATATAATTTGTGTGTGTGTGTGTGTATGTGTGTGTGCGTGTGTTTATTGTCTCTGTATTTAATACTGTAAACTCCACATATCTTTCTTAAGCACTAGTAAATATTCAGCCTAGCACATTTATCTGTCACCAGAAGAGATTTTCTTGTTTCCTTTGGGATCCTAAGTCAAAATACCTTGCACAGAATAATTTCTAAGTAACATAAATAGATTTCTATTTCTAGAAACTGGGAGTTCCAAAATCATGGTGCCATCAAAATTAGTATCTGTGGAGGGTGTGCTTTGCTCCAAGCTGGTCTTTCCTATGTTCCCATGGTTACAGGGACAAGGAGCTTCTTCGCATCTACTCCTCAAGGACAATAATCTCACTCATGAACTGTGCCATCATGAGTTGCCTCTCACCTTTTAATGCTGACACTTTGGCAATTAAATATCAAAAGGAATTAAACAAGAACAGAGTCAGAATGGAACAGAGGTGCTTTAAAAAGCAAAGGTTGAACAAGTAAATAGAAGTGAATGAAAAGTCTCATGTTATAGCAGAAGGCAACAAAGCCATTTCTCACTCTTATTTTGCCCTCATGACCTTGCCTTGGCATCTTATTACTGTCATCAGTTTCTCAGTGGAGCCTCTCTCTGACCCCAGTACACACCTCCAGAAACATATTCCCAGGCTAGCCTCCACTGGGTAGCATAATTAATGTGGGGCTTTGCAGCAGGCTTGTCATGTTGTTGTTTCTTCCACAATGAGTGCTGACTAAATACACAGACTGAGAATTCTCAGTGGTTTCCTCTTTATTCAGAAATGTTCCATGTCATCCCATGCCACTTCCTGCGTGTACAAGTCATTTAGCTCTAATTCATGTCGCACACAGTCTGTTGTGTGAAAGCAAGAGGAAGCAGACAAGAATACATTGGGTTCTTTCAGAGGAAGGCATAAGGTTGGGTGACTTGATTATGTCATCTCCTTTAAACTCTCTCTCGGCACTGCTAGGAGGTGGGAAACTGTGCTCCGGGGAAGAGCCCCCCAATCCCAGAGTGGGAAAATTAATAAGAAAGTGAACGTCAGATAGTAAGAGACCAGGCGAGGGCAATGTCTGCAGAGATGCTCCCTTCTCCAGATAGAAAAGCTGGAAGGATAATACAGAAGTGATCTACCTCAGACTTGGTAAATTATCTTGCCATGATTCTAAGACATAAGTGTTGAATTTCAGGTTTATACATAAACTCAGACAAATATTCAAGTAAACTGTCTAGCCATTTCATTGTGTGTGCCTTCCTTCAGATTCTCTAGTCATATATGATTGCCCCTTTATGGTTTTTTTTGTCTCCCTTTAGGGTTTAGATGATATAATTGAACTGGACACAACTAAATAGCATTTATGGCTATTTTTCTGGGACTCTGAAAAGATACACTTAATGGAATAGCTCTTCTACTTGGTTGGATACATCATCTCTAAACTTCTGCAGGATATATTTTTGATATTTGCAAATTACAAAGCCCCCAGTAATACTCATGATTAATATATATGAAAAGTAATATAAGAGAAAACAATATAATAGAAAATCAATGAAAAAAGTAGTGAGATGAATGGCAAATGACCCATCCTGAGAGCCAGGAGATAATGGAACTGCCCTACTGAGGTCTGGATACAACTGGAGAGTGTACCTAGTCCAGCTATAACTCAGTCATGACCAGTCATGGCCTTTACTGGTAGAAATGCAAGTCTGTTGTTCCCTGAATTTCCCATTTTGAAGCAAAAGTACAAATTTCACATTAAATCTCCCAGTTATGCGAATATCAGCTATGAAATCCAAGGTTAATGTCTGAAGCCATCTGAACCATCTGAAGATCCTGGAAGAACACTCTAGGGTAAAACTTCTGCAAAGGCTTAGGAGCCTGGGCAAGCAACAGAGATTACATGGTGTCTGGATGTTCTAGTTTCCCAGTTTCACACATGACCTAGGCTACTCCTGAGCAAGAAGCAACTCTGAGAGTTGACTTCTTTATTGGGGAAGACCCTACGTTGCTTCTCTTGTTGCTTGGTTCCCAATCAGTTTGTGTCTCATTTTTCCCTGTAGATTTACAAAGAAAAAGTATTTGACTTCTTGAATTTCTCATTTTCATTTGTTTGTTTTATTTTCCTGTAGCAAAATTGAGGTAAAAATAAATTTGTCCAAAGAAACTCGCAATGCTCAATGAACTACATTATATACTTGTAAAGGGCAAGGACAACTGTTTCTCTTGAGCAATCACCAGATTCTAAGAGAAAAAATATGACAAAAAAAATTTTTTTTCATATTACCAAAGAAAGAACCATAAAGGGCATGGTATAGAAAAAAAGAAAGGGTGAGAGAGGGGAAAGATTGGGCGCCTATTAGATGGAATGTTTATAATGTAGTTGTTTCAAATGATTGAAATATTTAACATTTGCACTCAAACCAAAATGGGAATCATCTTAAGTTTAAATCTTAGTTATTATCTGTGTGTTATTGTATTTTTTCATTTATTAAAAAGTAAAACTTGCCATGCAGTGGTGGCTCATGCCTTTTATCCCAGAATTGGAGAAGTAGAGACAGTGAGAAATCTGTGAGTTCAAGGCCATCCTGGTCTACAGAGTGAGTTTCAGGACAGCCAGGGCCACACAGAGAAACCCTGTCTTGAAAAACCAAAGAGAGAGGGTGGGGGGAGAGAGAGAGAAAGAGAGAGAGAGAGAGAGAGAGAGAGAGAGAGAGAGAGAGAGAGAGAGAGAGAGAGAGAGAGAGTAAATAAGTAAATATTAGGGAATAAAATAGAGAGATCCAGAGAGCAACCCTAACATGACCCTGCCTCTCTCCACTTCCTGAATTGAAGGAGTAGAGTAACCCCTTGGCCTATCGTTTTCCTCCTCTGTGGATCTTTCTATCTCCCTCTGAGTCAGTCAGGGAACTCTTTGGTTCCTCCCACACACACCCTTTCTCAGAATGTGGACTCTGCTCTCAGATGGGCTCAGAGCAATCAACATAAACAGATATCCTTCAAGAGTGGATGATGTTGACACTACCCACTCTAGTAAGTCTTGGTACTTGAATGAGCTGCAAGGCTGAGGTGAAGCTCAGTGATAAAAGTGTGGACCTCTCTTGCAGACTTGAGTTGAGAACCAAATACTTTTATCCCACTATTAAGAAAAGTGAGTAAAACTTCCAAGTTTTGTCCCTTCCCAAGTATGCTCAGATCTGTGGCCATTTGATGATGGGCCATAGTAAATGGCAGTAGAAGCACCCAAACCAGATTCCACATCTTAACACTGGAGCTGATCACAGGACTCTACTGTGTCTCTCTATCACCAAAGCCAAAAACCAGGACTTACTATACACTGTAAGATTTTCAAATAATGGCAAACACATTAGGTATAACTCCCTTCTTACTCACAAAAAAATTTCTTAGTTGAAGGGTAAAGAATGAGCCTTGACAATTAGCTTCTTTTTCTTTCTTTCTTCTTTGTGTCATTCACATCATGAATATCCAACTCGTTCATTTTCTCATGCCTTCAACTCCACCCTCACCCTTGAAACCTACCCCTTCAAAATAAAATAAAATTTCAGAAAAAAAGAGAAGAAAATCAATTTCATCATAGACTCTGTCATGTGACACAGTGAATCAGGCAGTAAACCCTTTTGTCCATGTATCTTTTCTTCCAAGAGTTCACTGCAAAGAGTCATTGGTCTGGTTTGAGGCCTCTGGTTTCTGCTACACTATCCATGCTGGGCCCTCACTGGGAGTCCTCTTGAAAAAACCTGTTCTTGCCCTGTGTTGTGGAGACCCTGCAGCTTTGGGTCTTCAGTGCTGGAGCAGATAACAGATGGAGTAAATGTTGGGGTAGGACAACATATAACTCTGGTTCTAGACCTGGGTAGTTGCAGGGTTGGTCAGCCTGCCAGTTCTCTTTTGTCCTCACCTCACCACCCAGATGAGCTCTCCTGCATTGCTCTGGCTAGTTAACACCTAGCATCAATGAGCAAGGGGCAGGGCCAGTTCTCCTGCTTTCATGTCCTCAGGGTTGGCTCTTCCACACCTACACCTTCAGGGCCAGCTTTTCTGTATTGCCCAAGTGTGACATAGGGGCCACTCTCCAGAGTGCTGTAGCTGTTGAAAGGCAAGGACAGCTTGCCCAGTCTTATGACCTCAGGCCCTCCCTCAGGCATTGATGGGCAAGAGTGGGGTGGGAAGGACATCACTCCCCACCCATGCTGCCACAAGACAGATAAGTAATGAGGACAGCTCTTCCATGGTCACACTTCCCGTTGGCTCACCCACACCTCCACAATCAGGATTGCCTCTATTGTGATGGCTAGGTGAGGTGAAGGGCCTGCTCCTCCCAAGTGCTACAGCTGGCAGGGGACAGGGGAGGCTCTCCACGTGAACTCCAGGGCTCCACTTAGGTATTTGCTTACTGGTTTCCCTGGCATTATTAAAGGCAGAGAGCAACTGCAGTTTCCCTGGTTGAAGCATGCCAGAACTCTTAAATTCCTAACCTCACACAGGCCTTGCTTAGTGAAGAATAATCCTCATGAATGCATGAGAATTGAAATAAGGGCAGAAACACAACCTGGTCTTCAGCTGTGGGAGAGTCGTCCTGTAGATCCTTAGAGTTTGCAGGAGACTAATGCCCGACAAACAAATGGGAAATTCAGCCGCATATGGCCTGAGTGAAGGGACTCTGGCCAGCTGTAGCTCAGCTCTAGTAAGACTTGCCCATCTCACTATTCCTGCTGCCTTCCTAAAAGCCATTAAATTACATTCCTAAAGCTAGTCCCAAGGTCAATTCCCTTGCTTGGTCAATCCCTCCACCTGAAGCTAATTCCTAAGGTCCAGCTATCAAAATATTGAAGTCCAGCAATCAAAAGGCACCTTTGGCTACCCTAATATACATGACCAATCAAAGCATATCACTGAATCCTTGCTCATTCTAACACAGACCTCCCCTATTTCTCTTCTTAAAAATTATAGCTGCCCTGGTAAGTGGTGACACATGCCTTTAATCACAGCACTCAAGAGGCAGAGACAGGAGGATCTCTGAGTTCAAGGCCAGCCTGATCTACACAGTTATTTTCAGGATAGCCAGAGATATACAGAGAAACCTTGTCTCAAAAACAAGCAAACAAACAAATGAACAAAAAAGTTATACCTGCAAGGTTATTTGTGCTATATTTCTGCATGAGTCAGAAAGCAGTCACTTTTTCTTCTCTGTTCTATAAAGGATCTCTCTGTGCAAACCTATTTTTGGGTGTGGCCTGTGCCTAACTGAGAATCCAGGAAGGAACCCTCACTGTGAGGGCATCTCCTTCTCTTTGGAGCCTGGAAACCCAACATTGTCCTGTCTCAAAAGCATGGGGTCTGTGTCTTCTGTCATACATGACTAGCTTAAGCTTGGTGTCAGGGTTGTGTGGTTGTGCTGATCATCCAAGTGTTAACTTCTTCCCTGAGCATCTCCGTGCTCTGCAGGTTGTTCTACCCTCTTTCTTAGAACCTCCTAGAAACTCCTCCGAGTCAGTAAGTTAAGGGCCAGATCCTGGAAAGGGATATGGCAGATACATTCTGACTGGTTGGTGTCTTTGCCATCCAAATCTAGAGATATTTTTATTATCATCACTTTCTGAATCCCATAATGCACTTCTCACAGGAGATTAAGACCAATGAGCTTTCCCCTAAATTCCTCTCCACAGAGAAAAGAGGAAGATGTATAGAAAGACTGGCCAAGGTTTCCTTATTATATCAGTCACCTACAGTAGCATGACAAAATGCCCTCAAAATTCAATAGTGTAATGCTTATTATCTCAAAGTATCTACCTCCAGCCCCCAGAGATCCTGTCTGGGCATGGATCAGTTAGACACTCTGGTTCTGGGGTCTCTCAGAATGCTACAATGTGTAAGCTGAGACTCTTGTGCTTCCAAGTTCACCTTGTTAACTGTACTCACCTTGCTCCTAACTGCTTTCCTCTAGGTTATTGGCAGAGACCATCCTCAAGTCATTGTCCCCGTGCATAGGGTGCAGAACAGGTAGTTGGCCAGGATGACAAGTCTCTCATCTTAGAAACGGCTCTTCCTCGCTTGCCTTATATTCTGTTCCTTGAAAGCTAGACACTGGGTCTAGCCAACTAGGAAGAGGAGTACATCAAAGAATCAGCGGTCACATGAACTCGTTTTTAAAACAGCCCAGGGCTGGGGGGTGACAGTTCTATCAGGAAGTACTTGCCTTATAATCATAGGGATCTGAGGTTCCCCAAGAACCCACATTTTAAACAGCCTGGAATGGTGGTATACATGTTTGCGATAGCAGAAGTGGGAAGGAACCCCACAAAGACAGACAGACAGACAGACTCTCTCTCTCTCTCTCTCTCTCTTTCTCTCTCTCTCTCTCTCTTTCTCTTTCTCTCTCTCTCTCTTTTTTTCTCTCTCTCTCTCAATGCATCGTAACCAGCTCAGCAATCTGGGAAATCACATAATTCTGTAAAGCCTCCATCCCCAAGTTTCCTATAGAAATATCTCCCTGCTATAACTGCCTTTTTCTTCCCACAGAACTTAGTGATTCCTAACTAATTACTAATTAGTAAGTTCCTGGGAATGTCCACATCCACTATCATGTCCCAAGGATATATAAAAGAAAAGACTTTATATAAAACTTTAATTTCAGGGATGCAAGCTTTCCAGGCAATCAGACATTCTGAGCCACACATTTTCCAACCGCTTTCTTTCCCAAAGATGTTCTGTCAAAATGTTGATCTGGCCATCAGGAAAACCCAAGAGGAAGGGATGTCTGCTAAATCTAGGTCCTCACACAAACTTCAGACTCCTTACAGCCTTATAAACTGTTGAGTGAAATTCAAGAAATCCTGTGTTGGTAACAGAATGCAAGGGGAATGGGTTCCCATCAACACTGACATAAAGGTGTACTGGGCATATGTTATGTTGAATGCCTGTGTCCACATTCTCTAAAGCTCATGAGCAGACTAACTGCAAACTTGGAGATCATGCAACATGGGCAGAGAAGGACCTAGAAGCCAAGGTCTTATATACATACACTTTGAGAAATCAGAGTTGAGTGGCTCTAACTCTGCTCTCCTCTTTGGAGACCACAAGTCCAATATATTGACTTTTCTTTGAGTCATAAGAACTCATAAAAAATCCTTGAAACTATGCACCCCAACTCCTCCATCCAGAAGGAAACCAATGATCTATAGTTCATAATTGACACCAAATAGTGTCTTCCAGAGATTCTACCAAGTGTAAGAGTGAATTAGGTCCTAGATGCAAACATCAAAAACAAAAGGCTTTTAATTCCATTCATCTCTCCTGAAAATGATCACCTTTCCACCAGACTAAGGATGTGAGGGTAAAGAGCTTTTGAAATGAAGCAGACAGGAACTTGCCATCCTAGCGAGCCACAGCAAAACAATGACCCTTATTAGGACCACACTTTCTTCTGCTTCAGAGTTTAATGGAGAGCATTCTTCTCCCTTTCCCTCCCCCCCTTCTTTCTCTCTCACTCACAGAACTGAAGCCCACATTATTCCCACTCCGTGCACTGCCCCTTGCCATCCCAGAAAGCAAAAATCGGAAATGAAACAGAAGGCTATATGCAGATTGGTTTTAATCACCTGGAACAGATGGTGTATAATGTGTCAGGTAAGAGCAAATTCGAATTTCCTTTGGATGTTTCTTAAAATGCAGAAACAACAAAGAAACTAAATGGACTGTCACATGTCAGTGTCAGTTCTGGCTTTGAACAGCCAGCCATCACCAAGTAAATGCATAACCCCAGTACTATCTAAATCTATTTCTCCACTTCCTCATTAATTAACTAACATTTGAGGGGCTAAGTGAAGGCAGATCTACCTAGACACAGCAGACACGTTTTCACTCCTTGGCTGAGGAAGAATGGACGAGAACCCAATAAATGCATCTGAGACCAGCTCACCTGAGCTCTGCACTATAACAGGTAATTGCAATAAATCATGCCTTGCCCTGTGATCCCAGCCTAGTGAAGATTAATGGCAGTAGACGCTAAAGCTGCCAACTTGGAAGATTTCTGTGCTGGTGGAAAGGAGGCTATATGTAAGGAACTTGTGATAAAATGCTACAGTGGGACCATAATAAACGGGCTGCAAGGCAACCAAGGTTCTCCTCTGTAATGCAGACACATTAAGACCTGTCTGATTGGGATGACAGACAGGTCTTTGACTGAGCACATTGGCAGCTATAAAAAAAAATAGCTAAAAGCTAATGTCAAGGTGTGATGTAGACCTGCCACCTGCTATCAGGAGTAATTACAGCTCTGACCACTTGCTTGTAAGGATGGCAGAGAAAACAATATTGTATCTGACTGCCAGGAGTCAGCTACATTTGATTTGTGGCCCAAATGGCACAAGTGGCCAACTGTCATCATCTATGATGAAAGGGCAAGGCCATTCACTGGCAAATGTCCTTCCTGGTGAGGAACCAAGGATGGAAGACTTTTTATCCATTCAGTCAGGAAGAAACATGGAAGGGAAGAAAAGACAGCCTGAAGAAATTAATGACTAGTTCGTATTTTAAGAAAAGGCCATACTGACTGTCATCGGTCTAGGAACTCCTTCAGAAGGAATCCAAGAAGGCAGTTGTGGAAAAAGACTGAAGAACTCACAGAGAGACCTTGAGGTTTGCTATAGTTTGAAAGTAGAATGTTCTCTGAAAACCCAAGTGTTAAAAGCTTTGTCCTCATTTTGATGATTTGGGGAGGTACTGGAACTTTAAGGAGGGGCCTACAGAAAAGTCTCCAAGTGATTGAGGGCATACACTGACAGGGTTTAGTGAAAACCTGGCCTTTCCTTACCTTCTCTGTATATTCCACCACATGTTCCTGTCATGATGCACCCAAAGTAGAAGGACCAAACCAATCAGGGACTGAAATTTCCAACACTGTGAGCTAAAGTGAATCTTTTCTTCCTGTGAGTTGATCATCTCTGGCATTTTTTATAGGGTTGGGAAGCTGAATGATAGGTTCAAGAAAGCATGAATGAACAATCTTCAGCTAGATACTGGAGAGACACAGAGGACATAGGGAGGCTTTTAGTTGAAGACAAAAGAGAATTTTGACTCAGCCAAGATTACTTTAGTCAGACATTTATAGAATGAAGGACTGTCCAGAAACAAGGGCAGTGATACCATCTACTTAGCGCTGACCTCAACACCTCAGGATAATTAGGATTCTACTAGTTTCTCTGATCTTCCACACGTTGAGTAGAATGTTCTAAAACCTTCAAGGTTTTCTGCATGGAAGACTTTATCCTCTTGCCCTTTTGAGTAGAAGGGAAAAGATTATTTCAGAAGCACAATGATGACTTAGGGGTGATGCAATCATAGAAATATTTGATAGTCCCAGTAGGGATGATTTTAAAACATCTTACTGAGGTGGGGAAACTAAGTAATGCAAGACAATATAATATTATATAGATTTTATCCCTTCTACCACTTTATTAAAATAGAATAAAAAGTTAAATTTTAGATTATCATAAACATTCACTCACTAAAAATAATGAAAATATAACAGGTATATCACCTCCACACTACTTAGCTATGGCTTAAGCATAATTCTGTTTTCTCAAATTCACAGATAAGATCCCAGATCATGTTGAACAGAAAATATCAAAAAGAAGGTTTTTTTTCTCTCTCTCTCAAAAAATGAATAGTCATGGTTGATATTAAGTTACTATTTTTTAAACATCCTCCTGCCTTACGAGAGTTCATCATTGTTCCTTCACAAAACTGTGTTAAGAATTTAAATATAAGGTTTGAGCTTAATCGGCTGTTGAATATTAAAGGGAAATACACAAGTTTTTTCCTTGGATATAAAACACTCTTTTTGGTTGCTCAAATCATGCAAGAATTAAATTAGAATCTGAAACTCTGCTTGTCTTTGATAGTACATGAACAAGATAACCTACTAAAACTACTAAGCATCAGAAAAGTATTCTTCCATTGCAAATACTGCAA
Source organism: Sigmodon hispidus (assembly GCA_004025045.1). Classification (NCBI taxonomy): domain Eukaryota; kingdom Metazoa; phylum Chordata; class Mammalia; order Rodentia; family Cricetidae; genus Sigmodon; species Sigmodon hispidus. The sequence continues at coordinate 16,418 of PVIH01004053.1, read as the reverse complement.
GATGAAACACTAAGTATATAAGTCAAGTTTGTCTATAAATTGCATACATTTTACATAGGGACTAATTCCTCTCACACACACACACACACATGTTCTACAATCATGTTCTTGTTTCTTCAACATGAAATTAATAGAGACCTAGAAGTTTGAAAGAAAAAACAGCACAAAGCAAAAATAAAGTGACTGAACATGTTTTGTACTCATCAAAACAAAATAAAATGCTTTTGATATAATAGGCTATCCAAATAATTTTCATTCATGGTACTGATTCACTGAACTACTGCTATGTCTTAGTACTATTGGTAGACATGTAGCATGAGTTCAGAAAACTTGAGAAACAGTTTAATAGGCCTAATAAACACTGTCACAGAGCATCACTTCAAGTTTTCTATCAGTAGGGTTAAAAGGGTCATTTTCACCTTAAAGACACAGTTGAACTCAGCAGGGCATAATCATGCCTCACTGGTGTTTGACCTCAGTCACACAGGGCTGTGTACTTGGAAGGGTCTCATGCTTGACTGGTGCTTTCACAACCATGAAACTCTTGTGAAGTTTTAAACCAGAGTTCCATTTTAACTGGGCCACGCAATTTCATTCATTCATTACTGGGTACTGATATTATTTTTCTTGCATTCATTGAGAACTGTCACTATACAAACAAGCATTATCCTTATAAGCATAGAGTCTGGAGAGGTGGCTAAGCAATTAGAACAGGTACTGCTACCCAAATCAGGCAGCTGAACACCATCTTCAGCTTCAGCTACAGTGGTACCTACTGTCTCTGGGCTCCATGAGCACCTGCCATCACATTTGTAGAGGTACAGACAGCCAGTTACTTTCTAACCTCCTAACTCCACAAATTGCCTTCTTTTGTTGGTCAGTTTTCAGTCACTGTGAAAAACACCTGAGCTAGTGAAATTGTAAGGAGGAAAAAATGCTGACTCTTGGTTCAGAGGTCATGTGGCCTAATCACTTGGGATTTGTGGTGAGACAAAGCATCATGCTAGAGAGAAGGTGGCAGAGTGGTTTTATCTCCTAACAGCCAGAAAGCAGAGTCAGAGAAGGAACTAGTGAGCCACTGTTCCCTTTAAGGGTACATCCCCTACAGTGACATCTTTTCCTTCCACCTCTAAAGGCTGTGGTGCCTCCCAGGAACACCAAAGTGAGCAAGCCTTTGACATGTAGCCTTGAGCATTTCAGGACAGCACCTCTGTAATATGCATGTTGGCATAAACACAAATAAAACCATCTGTGTCAGAGTGAGGCGCTATGAAATTGAATTAGTTAAAGGTAGAAAAATCATTCATGCTTCAGAAAGAAGAAATCTTCACAATAATTTCCATCTACAAAAAAACAGAAAACAAAAAACTTCATCTGATTTTTGACTGGCTGTCCTGAATCGTATATCTGCCTCATCTGGTCCTCTCAGTTTCCAAGTTGAAAACTGGCCTTTTGATACAGTATACTATGTTTAGGTGAAATGTCATATGAGGTCAAGCTGTGTTCTGTGTTAGAAAAACTGCTAAGGGTTGTTATTCCTGTCCAACTTCCTTCCAAGTATAACCATGTTTATAGAGAGCCCACTTACAGGCCATCCAGTGCCTGCCATTGTAAATTCATATTCATATCTTGTCACACACATCCTCTTTATTCCTTTCTCTCCCCTTCCCTCTTTCTTTCTCACACACTCACACACATATCTACACATGTGCAAACATACACAGTTCACAGATAAGATCTCAGTACACTCTGCACATTTTCAGTCTTTGACTGTCAGTGGGAATTTGTGTCTGGAGTCAGCACCATCGCCGTGAACCCACAAGCAGCTTACGAGTTCTCCAAGTCAGTGACTATCAGATCTGTTGCAGAAATCCTAGCAGACATGATTTCTGGAGGACAGCCAAGAGAGCTGGGAATCTGTTGTGAGTGAGCCAGACTGTTTCCACTGAGCACATCTGACTCTAGTAACACGTCAGACCGTGTATCTCATCCAGGGCTTGTGACGTGCCAGCAGGAATAAACAGGACAGCATGGGCACTGAGCCTGCGCCCAAGGGTTATGACTTCTGAACAGAATGGAATCAAGGCGTTGACTTTTCTCTTCCTGTGGGATAAAGATTGCTTCAGGCTCAAGCAACTGAAAAATGTGGAAATCATTAGCAGACTAAAATACACACAATAACCAGAGATTAAGAGATGAAAAATAAAATGATCATCCCTCTAACCCACAGAGGCCCTTGAAGTAAGGCACTGGGCCAAGAGGACTCTGAGCATTCCCCATCCCAGTATCTCATTCCAGATGCCCAAAGGGCCCACTTACGGTCATTCCCTTAGTTGTGGCCAAGAAGATTCTATCTGGACCTCTTCTTGCTTCCTGCTGTCTCCCAAAGCACCATTTCCTGGCTTTTCCTTGGTTCTCAGATTGTACTCTAACTTCATGAGGGAAAATGACCTTGTAACCTAGATGCTCAACTGGCCTCCTGTGTCCTATAGAGGAAGAAGGTCTGATGTCCACCTACTGCTATCTACTGCCACGCACTTCACCCCCCATTTCAGTTCATCTCACCATTTTAATATCACCAGGACCCATTATATGATACTACCTTCCAATGAATTAATGCAAAAATGAGGGCTCTAGCTCAGAAAGGAGGATTTATCCATCCCCTGATCTCTGGAGCAGTCTATTCTTCTCCACTGGGGACACACCTGTATTTATTGCAGAGGAACAGAAAGAAGATGACAAAGGCACAGAAATGTGTGCTGTTATTCACACTATGACATGTAACTCGAGGATCACGCAACACAACAAACATCTGTTAAAGTTGGAGAAGTTGGTTTCCATGGATTTGCCCCTGTTAAGTTATTGGAGTCGAATACAGCAGTAACCTAGGAGGGAGTCAAGTCTGAAGAGACGTTGACATGTGAAAGTCGGGGTTTGAGAGAACAGTAACCCCTTCATATAGTCCCAACACAATCATTTTGTGACTTTTCTTGGGAAGACATAAAGAATTGTCTATTTACCCAGACAGAGAGAGCACAGACATAACCAGGAAAGGGATCCCATGGAAGTACAGTTTGGTGAAACAATTAACTTATTGGGGTTTCTTATAGGAACATGTAAGAATGACCCATGAAAACATATATCACTAAGAGGTCTCAGCCCATGGTCAATGGTTCATCTTTTAAGTAATCAGAGGGAAGCCCATTGAGCATTTGGGTTACAAGGTCATTTTCCTTCCTGAGAGTATTATATGCATCATTTTAACTATTCCACTTCAAGATAGTCACATCCAACCAAAAGGAAACAGCAGCACTGGAACAATAATTTTTAGAAATAAGGCATCAGACACTTTTTAGTAGTTATAGTGATTCTATAAATTCATATGTTCTTAAGGTACTGCCTACAGTCTCTTTAGAGGATGTGATTTCCTCTGGTTTTCCAACATCCATGTAGTATCACTTATGATGTGAACACCTCAGTGATGTGTGCAGGATAAATAGTTTCCATGGTTGCTCTAATAAAAGGCACAGTTCTCATCCCATTTCATTCTTGGTGTTATGTGATGAAACACTGTTCTTTCAATATGAAATGAGTATTCAAAATGAGTCCTCACAAAAGCAGATGACAATCTTTTTAATTCTCTCACATGACCACCTCTTCCTCTAATGGAATCATGCCATCTCACACAAGTCCAGTCCTTAAATAATTTTATTTGAATATAGAAATTGTTGTATTATGTTTCTGGCTTGGCCTTTTCAGCCTAGTCCTGAGATTCTGACCCACAGAACCACAGTCTCACAGAAACACACAGATGCTTGTATTAATTTTATACTGATCATCCTATGATTCTGGTATATTGCTAGCTTGCTCTTGCTCTTAAACTAACCTGATTCTTATCTTGTTCAGCCATGTGGCTCAGTACCTTTTCTCAGCAGCATTTCAGCTTCTTTCCTTTGTGTCTCACTGGTTTCTCTCTGGCATCTCTGCTCTGCTCTTCCTATTCCCAGAGTTTTCCAGTCTGGTAGCCCTGCCCACACTTCCTGTCTGCCTCTGGCCCATCAGCTTTTTATTAAACCAGTAGGAAGGACAAATATTTACAACCTACTAGAACATACTCCCACTACAAGAAATGTTCCCTTTGCATAGAGAGAATAAAACTAGATGAATTTTGTCATCTAATCAAATATTGTATTGTTAAATGACATCACTGTTCTTAGCAGCTGTAGCCTCCACAACATGCTGAAGAGATTGTTTGTATGAGGGATGGAGGAGAAGGTTAGCTCTGTAAACAAGTCACCGAGGCACCCTCCATGCATAGGCACCAGAAAACATCTTTAAACCAGAGGCTACTTGAAGGTAGCTCTAGACCCTGTATCCTAGGGTGTTGGAAAGTTAAAAGCCATCAGTCTGTCAGACACACGTCTTCCTGATCGAGGATCTGTATGCACTTTATTTGAGCCTGAATAATTTCTAAAGATGAACTTCATGGGCTATTTGACCAGATTTTACACTGAAAAGCAACTACAAGCTGGTGGAAGTCCAGTGTGAAGCTGTTCTGTAACCAACAATGTGACAGTGTTCTGTACCCTAACCTCACTCTCTTTGTGTCAATAGTAGAATATGAAACACTGTCAGTGGGCTTTAATGGAGCATTTGCTTTCATGGACACATTGTTTTCCATCCCTTTTCATGCATGGTTTCATCTAATTCACAGACACTGTGCCATAGATGCACACATCTTGACTGTAGTAACACTAAGCAGCATGAATCAGTGTTATAAGTGTGATAAGTAGTTAAGTAGGATAAAGTTCAGTCAGCATCATTGCAAATTCTTGATGATTTGTTAAAATAAAGCCATCTCAACCTTCTTTTCACAAACTTAAATTAAGAATCAGAAGACAGAACCAAGGCTGGTTATTTGTGATTTTGTTCTTCTGTAGCCATATCTACAACTTTGAGCCTGGCCTATGCCTAGGGAGTTCCAGCAGCAGTTTGGTACAATGTCTTTGTTACATGACATTCTCATTTAAAGGTCACACTAGATGGAACAGAGCAAGTGACCACATGCATGCAGTAAGAATTTTCTTCCCCATGACACTGTTGCAGGTAGGCAAGCTATTCCCTCTGAGCCTCACACAAGGAAAACACATGAGCTTTGAAATTCACACATGAAGCTACAGGATTCTGGGGACCCACCCAAAACAAAGAGTGAATGAGTTGTGATTTCACTAAATCACCTCAGTTCCCAACTGCCATTGAGTGACGTGTGCAATATTCATCCATGCAGTAGAAGAGTTAGGTCTATACTCTCTAGTTCCATCTTTACTTCCTATAAGTAAAACAAGAAGGAATTCCATCCCTCAGCCCTGCTGTCATATCGCAGGTACTCAATGGCAGGAATGATCAATGGTGACCTGCTTAAAAGTGCAGATCTAGATCATTTTCTAGAACACTATATCACAGGTAGTACTACTGGGCAACACTCTACTGGTGGGGAGGTAGATGAGGGATGGAGAGAGGAAAAAACTATCTTGCTCAAACATTGCTATTTCTAAGAAGGGTCATATGCTTCTTTTTAAATGTTAATTGTAGTTTTTTCTAATAATTACAATTGTCAGGATTCATTCATATGCAAGAAGAAAAATACCTGACCCTAATATAGAGTAAAAAATATATTTGTCCTTAGAATAAAACTCTAGAAACAAAGCCCAGCTGGGTCCAAGGCTCTAATCTCTCACTAAAACTCAGTATTCCCATGACTAGGCTCTACTCCCATCTGGGCAGTTTCTTATCAGACAGCTTTGATCATATCAGGGCAAAGATGAGCCCAAGTATGATTATATTATATTATGTGTGTGGCTTACAATCAGTCCCATATTGCCTTGACTATAAACCATATGATGGTGTTAATTAAAGAATAATTATATTCATCACAGGCTGCCTTTTACCTCAGTAATAGAAGAGGAATTTCCATTCCTATTTAAAGATAATGTAAGCCCACACACACCTGGTCACCTGGTTTCAGCTGTATAATCTTTGGCATTTTATTAATCTTCTATGGCTTTGTTTTCAGGATGGAGGGAAGGAAGGAATGATGGGGGAAAGGACAGAAAGAGAGAGAGAGCACTATATGCATGTGTGTCTATGTATTTGCATGCAGAGGACAGAGATTGACATTATATGGCCACCTCATTCTTTATGTCAAAATGTCAGGATCCCCCAGTAAACACAGGATTCATGAACTGGCTATACTTACTGCTCACCAGGCTACGAATCCTTCTGATTCTGCCAACACTGCTACTTCTGCCTACTCCCAACACACACCCTGGGGTCACAACATGGGCCATCATTCCTGGCTTTTTCACACTGGTCCTGGGCATCTGAGCTCAGGACTCCATGCTCCCAGATAAGGCATTTCTTGGACCCTCAGTCTCTTTAACCACACACAGTGATAACTAACAATGCAAGGATAAATGGGGCAATTCATGGACATGCTTTTCACAATATAAAACAAACAGTAACATACCATAAATGCCAAGTATGTTTATAACCACCAACAGCATCTTCTGGCATGCGGTTTTAGGGTTGTGAGAACATTTTGCATTATAGGATTAGGAAAGCAGACAATCCCAGGACCCTGGCATGTCTGAGGAGTACCCCACAAAGCACAGGGTACAAACTGACTTTTTATGTAGGAGTAGATAGGGAGAAAGAAGCCAATGTAATCAAGAAATTCAGGACGAGGTGTTCTACAGCACGTGTGTCACAAGGAAATGGACGGCCAGCAGGGAGTACAGAGAGGTGATTTTCTTCACTTTTGTACAAAAAATGAGAGGCAGCCTGATTTTTTAAACGTTAATAAGAAGAGCACAAGAACAAAGTGGAACAAGAGAAGCCAGCCCTGTCTCAGCTGCCATTCTAGTGCCCACACAGTCCCCACACTGCTGGTGGCTGATGGTGATGAGCTCTTCCCCAGGGCTGCATGTTAGCAGTCTGTATTGGAAGCCTGGCACATCTTCCAAATGCCTCTTCTGTCCAGTGGGGGCAGAAGCCTCCTAACAGCTGCTGTGAAGCTTTGTAAACAAGTGGGGGACACACTTCTTTAACCTGGAATCCTACGGCTGAAAATATGTTTACCTCTCCAAGGATTTGGTTGGAAATGCTTCAAAGATTTTTTTTTCCCAGAATGCTCAGGCTTTCTCTCTGAGAGCAGTGCTCTCCTTGAGTGAGAAGAAAATCTCTTTCAGCATCACAATAAATAACTTTCTGTCTTGGGCAGCAACACGGGAGCAGATTATCTCAGAGGTGGGTGAAATGTGGTTTAGCTCATGTGCAGAGTAAATGTAAAGAAAAAACTCACATCTGAGGCAGGATGGGCAAAGTGTGGAAGATAGGCAACTTTCCAAAGCATGTTGCAGTGGCTGGATCATTTCCAGAGACTGCTGCCAAGCTGGCCCCCAGGCAGATGCAGCTTCAGGGGGGCCTTACCTCCCCCCCCCCGCGCCGCCCAACTGCAGCCGTGTGTGTGTGTGTGTGTGTGTGTGTGTGTGTGTGTGTGTGTCCACGTGCACCAGCCCAAAACACTAATTAGCATGTGCTTTTATGTATGAAAGTTTAAAAGCCATGGAACAGCTGCTGTCCAGAAGCCAAGGAACTAAATTGAAGTCATAGCTCTGTGATTTGGGCATATAAGAAGGTCATCTCACCATTTTGAGGTGTAATTGCAACATTTGCCAATGAAAATAATAATATCTGAGCCAATTAATTTAGGGTTTTGATGAAGATTGAGGTTGCAATGAGAAGGCAGATAGGGCAATCTCTGTGGCATGGCTTCCCAAGACAATGAGCAGAGGCCAGAGGTGCCCCTGTGTTGGACACCTGTTAGAAATGCAGGTGTGTGTCACTCCCTCTCCACTCCCCTAGCTGAATCCTGTATTTAAACACATCCTAGGGTTATTAATGCACATTCAGATTTCAGAAGAAATGCTTAAAAGCACTATAAAATAGATTTTGGGACCAGCTGAATAAACCCAAAACCAAGCACTCTGCTGTGCCAACATCTCAGCCCCCATCCTGGTTTCCTGAGCTTTGCTACCCCTCCTCAGACATTCTCAGGGTACAGTGATGCTGTCACTGGTCTCTTCTCAGGGATACTGTGGAGCGTGACTCAGGCTGGCAGTCTGACAACACAGGGGTTAGTTATCTACTTTTCTTGTTCTGTGACCAAGTACCTGGTGAAAGCAGCTTTAAAGAGGAGGGCTTACTGGCTCACACTTTGAGGAACAGTCCACCCTGACAGGGAAGGAGATGTGGGAGAAGCTGGGAGTAGCTGGTCATGTTACATCCACAGTCAGGAAGCAGAGAGTGTTCAGCTCTCTTCATTTTCATACGGCCTGGGACCTCAGGCCAGGAGATGACACAACCCACATTTAGGATGGATTGTCTCACCCTAACCCAAACTAGAATCTCCACTGAAGACCTATTCAGCAGTTTGTCTGCTAAGCAATTCTAGATACTGTCAAGTTGGCCATCAATATTGATCATCATACATGGAAAATAGCTTTCTTCTACAAGAGTTAAAGCTTTATAAATTTCATATTAAAATACATTTATTTAAATTTGTTTTTAAATATTTGAAGCCAGGCATAGTAATACATCCAGAATTGGAGTGGCTAAGGAGCAAGGTTCTTGAGTTCAAAACCAGCCTGGGCTGTTTAACAAAGATCTATTTTTATATCCACAGATGAGTATAGCTCTCATTCCTCATGAAAGAAGCCTCTGTTATTAGCAGACAGAGACCATCACAGAAATCCACAACTGGTCAGAAAGGAAGTAACTACTGATCATGGGTCCCAGATCCAACTGACTTATCTATAGCACAACCTCTAAACCTAGGGTTCAAGAATACTGCAGAAGGTGGAGACAAAGGACCAGGATGTACCCTCTATATATGACAGGAAGTGGTATGCATGAACTTTGAACAGTTGTGATCCCCTAATCAGGACTTGTGAACTGACAACACAAGCTGACATTCCTCAGGGGGGTGGGGAAATCGCTGAAGGTCCCACCTCCTAGATGAAGAATGACAGGGAACTAATAGATGCTGAGGAGGACCAGGCTTCTTCCAATGCCAAGGAATCATCCCAAGGCATGTGCGCACGCACACACACCCACCCACACACACACACACACACACACACACACACACATACACAGACACACACATACAGGCACACACAGACAGACACACACACAGACACACACACACACAGAGACACACACAGACACACACACAGACACACCCACAGACACACCCACAGACACACACATAGACACACACATAGACACAGACACAGACATAAGCACACAGACACACATACACACAGACACACACACATGAGAGTCACTAAATGGACTCAGCAGTTGGTGTTTAAACACACACAAATCACACATACATGGGGGCAGGATGGCGATGACAATGATAACGAAGAAAAGGTCACAAATTTGAAAGGAGAATGAAGGGGACCTGGCAGAAGGTGGAGGGAGACAGGGTGCAGTAGATGTGAGGTAAGTATATTATTCTTAAAAATATGTAAAAAAAAAAAAAAAAAAAAAACCACCACCACAACAAAAAAGGTGTAACAACAATTAGTAAAATAAATAAAGGTTTCCCTTTCCTTAAAGGATGCTATGCTGTGGATGCTGTGCTGTGCCTGGCCTTCTGATTTTTGCTGCCTGCACACCACCTTCCACCTCCACCACACTGCTGTCCCTGTCTGACCTCACAGTCCTGGGGGGAGTCTTTGCATTGATCCCCTTCATAGAATACTCTCACTCTCTACTGTCACCTGCCTCTCATTTCATTGAAATCTCTGCCCAGCACAGAAGGAAAAAAACAAAAAACAAAAAACAAAAAATGACATCATGACATTTGCAGGCAGAAGAATAGAACTAGGGAAGAAAAAAAAAAAAAAAAAAAAAACCTTCCTTAGCGAGGTAACCCAGATGCAGAGCAACAAACACAGTGGATATTAGAGCTAAAGCAAAGGATAACCAGGTTACAATCCGCAACCCCAGAGAAGCTAGGTAACATGGAGGACCCTAAGAGAGACATCCCTGAGAAGGGGAAATAGAGTAAATTGAAAGCATTTGAGGTGAGGGAGGAAAGGAGAGGCAGAAAGAGAATGCTTGAATCCAGAAGAGACAGAAAGGGACAGAAAGGGAGATCCAAGAAACCTTGATAGAAGGAGCCCTTTGGGGATTAGGAAGAAACCTGGTGCTAGAGAAACACCCAAGAATCCACAAGGATGACCCTAACTAAGACTCCAGCAATGGGACCGGCCTTCCTTCCCCTGTAATAAATTAATGACCAACCTAATTGTCATCATAGAACCTTCATCCAGCAACTGATGGAAGCAGATGCACAGATCCACAGCTAAGCACTGGACTGGGCTCCCAGTCCAGTTGAAGAGAGGGAAAGCAGATTACATGAGCAAAGGGGTCAAGATCGTGATGAGAACACCCTCAGAGACAGCTGACCAGAGCTACTGGGAGCTAGCTCACTGATTCTGAACTGACAGCTGGGACCCTCCATGGGACTGAACTAGGCCCTCTGAATGTGGATGACAGTTGAATGGCATGGGCAGTTAGTGGGGCCTCTGACAGTGGGACCAGAATTTATTCCTAGTGCTTGAACTGGCTACTTGGAGCTCATTCCCTACAGAGGAACACCTTACTCAGCCTTGATTCAGAGGGAAGGGGCTTGGTCCTACTTCCGCTGGATAAGCCAGACTTTGTTGACTCCCCATGGGAGGCCTTATTCTGCATTCTGGAGGCTCTCCTTTGCTGATTCCTCTGCTCACCTCTTAGCCTAACTCTTCCAGCCTTGATCTCACAGTAGCCATCTCTCTTAACTGGGAATCCTGGGCCCCTCAGCCTGCCTCTCTGTTCTTTTACTTTGTAGGAACACAAAACCTGAAGGCATGCCTTGATTTGTACATCTCTTTGAGTCAGGTTCTAGTTCTTCTGAATATCCCATGAAACTGTGTTTGATTTGTTCATTTCTGTCTACCCAGCTCCCCTCAGCTACTCACACAACTTCTGACAACCAGTAAATGTTTATAGGAAGAATGAACAGCTTTGTCTATGAAGGAAAGGCAAGAATATTAGTGTTCTCTTTCTAACCACCCTTTAAAGTCATCTTTAATGCATGTAGTGGGATTTGAATATATATGCATATGTATAGTATTGTTTTTTCTATTCTTAAATATTTCTTCAAATAATTGTTCAGAGGTTAACTCGTTAGTAGGGTTTCTAAAGAAAATATTCTGAAATCTTTTTTAAATTTTCACAAGATGATAGATATAATAGGCAGGCAATAAATGTAACACAACACTATGAACATATGTTAATCAGTCATTTACTTTAGGACCTTAGTCTACGATTCACTTTGTGCTTAATATCTATCTCCTATGACTGAGTATACATTTCTTGTTTCATTATACTTAACAGCCAATATTAGAGAATAGATTGAACTATCAAAACTAAATAGCACGCATGAAGAATACACATTGTTACAATAACTGTAAGCATCTGTTAAAAAACTAAGGTTAAATACCACTATAATTATTACCCAGAAATAGATCAAGAATTAGTTTTCATGTTTTTATACCTTTTTAGTCCTCTTTGATTAAGATCTATGAATTTCAATGACAATATGTACAATGAGTAAATTATAAACGTTTCTTGTTATAATGATGGAGTGTGGAGTGACAAGTGGATTTAAAGACCCTATACCGATGCTTGGTGACTGAAAAGAGGAGGTGGGAGTGTGCTTGGAAATCAGTGCTTTGGACAAACAGGAACATAAAATACAGTCTCCAGTGCGGCATAGAGGTCAGCCTATAGGCACTCCTTTCTATTCAGGTATCTGAAAGATGAAGCAATGATTACTGGCCCTTGCATCCAATAAGGGATGTTGGGAGGATAAATTAGATACAGTTTTCCTTGGGAAGAAAGCACTATATAATTTATGATACTGTTATTATAATGATTAGTCATCTCTGCCTAGATTTATGGAGTAACTCATCCTAAATTAAGCCTTTGGAACAATGAGAAGCAGGAAATTTATGAGACCTGCAATGATTTTCCAGTCTCATAAAAGGTTGTAGTACTTGATTCTTGAGATGTAGAAATATCTCTGCCTCTTAACAGGAGACTACTGGGACCGTTCTTTGATTTGTTATTTGATAAGTCTTCCTGGTCCTCATTCTCATGCTCCTCTGAGGCTAATAATTCAGCCAGGATTTTAATAGTCACCTTAACTGTCAATAAATTATTTTAACTTACCTTTAGAGTATAAGCTATTTCTTTCTTCTTCCTGTGAGAATAGCTATTGTTACCTATCTTTTATTTCTCATAATTTTTCTGCATATTTACTAAAAAGTTTTTAAGCATCTGTAATGTACAAGACAATGAGTTAAGTGAAGAGATTTAAAAGAGCATGGTCTAGGTTCTCCTTCCAAAGGCTTTGGATGCAGCTAGAGAACAACGCCTAGAGATACAGTAAGAATTCTATGGTTGAGGGGACGAATGGGACACAGAATGTGAAAGAGAGAGACAATGCTTAGTTTTCTCAATGTCATAGAGAATGACATTGTCCAGGGAAGGTGAAGAAAGGGATAATGAACAGGACAGGGGGTGTATTTATGAGCTGAGGTGGAGTTAAGTATTTAATAATTAGCTTAAGGCCAGAGCCTGGAGCTTGAGGAAAGGCCAGGACTAAACCATGGGTTGGAATTCATCTGAAGTGAAACCTGAGTGTGAGTAAGAGAACAGCAGAAAGGGAAAGAAGTGGGGGAGAAGGCTGGAAACTAAAAATGCAAAGAGGAAAGGGCCACCTAAGTAATTATTGAAAGAAACAATGCTGGAAAGATAGACAGTAAATAACGAGAATGGCCAAAAAATGTCAGAGTCCGAAGAAATAAGTCTCAGACGTCTTAGTCAAACATTGCAGAGTGCATTGCAAGGGTTAGTCTTCAAAATATCTTCTTCTCCTTCACCCCTCTCTATCTTTCTTCTTCCCTCCATTCTCCCTCCCCCTTCTTCTTATTCTCCTCCAACTCTCCCCCATCCCCCCAAACTTAATATCTACTCTTCTGACAGCAGAGCTGAGCACAGAGCCAGAGAAGAAAAGGAACTCTGGTTTGTCTGCAGAGGGCACGGCAGGCTGGGGGTCTCTATTCCTACCAAGCTCTTAGGCAAAACAGTACTCTACACACACACACACACACACACACACACACACACACAGAGAGAGAGAGAGAGAGAGAGAGAGAGAATCAGTTTTACATCTTTTTAAATTTTGAGTTTTTTCAATATTAAATGGTCCAGGTGATTAATTTTTCTCTCCCACTCTTAAACATCCTTTTTTTAGTTCTTATTCTTCTCTAGGCCCATCAGTATCTTTGGTACTGGTATGTGTGCCCTTTGCCATGGGTCAGCTTGTCTCAGAGCATTTTCCCAGTTTTGTTCCTGATTCCTTCCCACTGTGTTATCCACTAACTTCATCCCTAAAGCATCCATTATTCACCACAAGATTTTTTTTTCAAAAATTGATTCTGCAGAAATCAAACACTCTCATTTTTCATTTCTAGATTGGAGTTACTTCGTAGGAACTTAACTAGATTATGATTCCTAATGCACTAATGTTCTACTGGGTGCACACCACTAGCATTTTTTAACAGTGCTAAATATATAAAGTTGAGTCAAAACCCACTCCTTTTCAAGATTGTCCTTTCACATCTCATTTAAAGAAATTGCTCAAGCATCTAGCTTGGTATCCCTGAATCATTTCCTCACTGCTGAATAATCCATCGGCTTTCTTTGATTTATACTTCAGTCAAGGAGGAAGCCACATAGGCTAGACATTTAGCTGCCTGGAGTCCTGGCTATGTGATCTGGAGATGATAGAGCCATAGGAACACCCTGGTCAGAGACCTACTCAGCAGTCATGGTTTCCCACCCTGTCTGCAGTTCACCTGTGCTCTCTTTCATTAAGAAAATTTGAAATCTGTTTCCTTAAGGTTCTTGTTTTACATAAACCACAACTGGATGAATGACTGAGTATTGAGGGCAATGAAACATAGGCCCGTCACTCCCTGAATGTTGCACTTGCTTACCTTAGCCACCATCTTATTATTTACTATGGCTTGAACTCACTAACACCTCTATACTCTGCCACATGTCATTCTTTTCTCCATTCTGTGTTTTTCTAACCCACTAACATGACATTCCTTTCTTCTCCAGAAAAATTCGTCCTGCCTGTTTGTTTTTTGTGTGCCTGAGGAGAGACACACACACTCACTGCTAGGTGCCACACAAGAGTTTATTTTAGAGAGTTCGGGTACTGGGAGAAGGGAGGGAGGGGAGGGGGGAAGAGAAGAGAAAGAGAGAAGAGAGGTCAGCTGCCACGTGTTGTTTCCTTTTAAGAGAGTGGGTGGGCACAGATCTATATAGCCACGCCTGGGCACTGCCCCTAGCACAGATGCTCTGCGGCTGCCCAGGGTGAATTCTTGCATCTCACCCAGAGCCATGCTGGGCCATGCTGGGTTCACCGTGTGGCATGTCAGGAACACTTACACTGCTCCTGTGCCTGGGGTGAGTAGCTCTTCTGTAGCTTGAAACCACCCCAGGTCCTTTGCTGTGACACAGTATTCAAAAATGTCAGTTTCCTCGTTCAATCCCTTTTCTAGACCAGCAAGTGAGGATAATGTCTTATCCACAGCTACAATCCCCACTCCCACCTCTGTGATCAGTTAGTGGCATCTGCCGCAGATGGGGATGTGCTGAGTCTCAGGTAAAAGGCAGAGTTAACACGGGCACAATGAGACACAAATGAGGTGCAGTATGCCCCTGCACAGAGACTGTCCAACAGGGTGCTGGGAATTGAACCCGGGTCCTCTGGAAGAGCAGACGGTGCTCTTAACCACTGAGCCATCTCTCCAGCCACCGACTGTCCAACAGGGAGAGTTGATAGGAGAGGGCAAGTAAGAGAGCATGATAGCAAGTGCCATTACCTTACAAATTTTTGGCATAACAAAATCAACTGCATACCAAACAGCCTGTACACCAAGAGTTTTTTAATGGAAAGAATCATATCTTACTGGAAACTAACCCTATAACTGGCTTAGGGAACTTTTCTATATTTTGAATAGTATACTACAGGCAGCCATTTAAAAATGCAATTGAGGAGCCAGAGGACACTTGATGCCGCTGACTGTAGAGCTAATGTTCTCATGGCCCTCTCTCTGTGCTTTTCTCCTTGCTACAGCCTGCTTCCGGGGCTCCTTCAGTGGGGGTCTATGCTGTCTGCTTCTGGGGCTCCATCAGTGGGGGTCTATGCAGCCTGCTTCTGGGGCTCCATCAGTGGGGGTCCATGCAGCCTGCTTCTGGGGCTCCTTCAGTGGGGGTCTATGCAGCCTGCTTCTGGGGCTCCATCAGTGGGGGTCTATGCAGCCTGCTTCTGGGGCTCCATCAGTGGGGGTCTAGCCTCTTGTTGGCCAAGTGGAGTGATACACGACACACATCGGCTTGACATTTCCATAGCCCTTTGAGAACAAGTGCCTCACCTCTCCAAATATAAGGGTTTCTTTTTTCTGCTGTAGAGTAAATTATACTCTTCCCAGAAACCCATCCCCTGCTATATGTTTCTGCCCTGTTTCATTTTCTTCCTCCCAGGTCTCCTCTTTGAGTTTCCCCCTCCTCTTTCTGATGCTCCTTTCTCTTCTTCCTCCTCCCCATCCATCCTCCTTACCATGGTTGCCATCACCCCCTCACCTATTCTTTATGTATGGAAATAAAATCTCTGGTACTTCCTCAGCAGTGGTCTGTAGAATGAGATTTTGGCTTGGTCTAGTCTCAACTATAAAAATAATTTAAAGAAATAAATTATTAAATTTCCTTTAACCCTGAAATCAACTGTTAATGCCAAAATATTTTATATTAATATAAATTTTAGCTTATTAATACAAATTTAAAGTCAATTTTGTCATACTATATATTTCTACTGTTATTTAAAATATTATGTTTATATAATTCCTTTAAAATTAAAATATATAATTAAAAATACAAAAATAGTCATTTATAATAACCAAACATATAGCCATGTTAATTTTTTAGATATACAAAAATATATTCCAATTAAATAAATAATCTTCAAACACTTAAATAACATAAAATATAACATTCAAAATATTTTAAAAACTTAAGCCTTTTTAGATAGTAAGATAAGTCTACTCCTAACAACATTAATCTACTTCTAAAAATAATAAACATTAAAAAAAACTCCATGTAAAATTTACTTTCTTTATAACAAAAGTTAGCCATTAAACAAAAAGCTATTCTTACATTAACTGCCT